>CM019151.1:55207088-55363127 GCA_009733165.1 Naja naja | reverse complement strand
TTCACATTCTTCTTAACTTGAAGTTCATTCCAGAGTTCATCAGTTTTCTAATCAATGATGTCATTCAGGTCAGTATATGCTTAAGATAAAAATGTGGAAAGTCCTGGATTTCTTTTACTTCTTTAGCTCAGCTTATATTGGAATTTGCACAAGCAGTTTAATGTTTTGTTCAACAGTCAGACCTAGGTCCATCAAAGAGGTAAAAAAGCTAACTTACAACAATCATATAATCAATTTGATATTTCTGTCCATGGTGATATCTGTGTATGTAGATATTGCTGGAATGATTGGAGCATAAGCTTAGATAAGTCATATTACAAGTTTGTCCATTAAATCTTGTTATTATTCTATAATTGATTGCATAGTAGTCAAATACTGTTTGTTCTATATACCGTGTTTCCCCGAAAATAAGACACTGTCTTATTTTTTTTTGGCTCCCAAAACACACTAGGTCTTATTTTTCGGTAGGTCTTATATATTTATGGTGCCAAATAGTGGGTGAGTGTGTAGGGGGTGTTTCGCTGGTGCACTTGCTCCCTGAAAAGTCTTCCTGGAACTGGAGATTTACATAGGTCTTATTTTCGGGTAGGTCTTATATTAGGCAGGTTTAGAAAATAGTGCTAGGTCTTACTTTCGTAGGTCTTATTTCGGGAAACACGGCTTCTATCTGAAAAGTCATTTTATTTTAATGACTTGTAAATATTGAAACAATTATGTTCTTCATCAGTATCTTTTTGTATATTTCTGCAGAAGGTAGGACACCTCAACAAGCCAATATAAATGTTTTCTAATAGTTAGATAATGACAAGGTTCAGTAATAATCTTCTGGTTTGATAGAAAATACGCTGGGTTTCAAATTCATTGTAAGGCCTTCACATCTGTTGACACTCTACATTGTCTACATTTTTTTAGCAGAATTATACCCAATGGGCATCAGTCAAAACAGGTCACATTATGCTAGTTTTTCTCCTATAGCCCACTTAGACTGTATTTGATAGTTAATGGAACTACTAGTACTTTATTTGTTCATAATGGATATTTTTATTTAGATCTAGAGATGTGAAATGTTTTATTTTCTTTTTGCTTTTATGGTTGATAGTTCAGTGCCTGATAGTTAAGGTTATATAGGCTTGATTATCAATGTCCTTTTTGAATTGAAGGAGCTTATTTTGGTTGTATATGGGGTACACTGTTGGGGTACATGCTGTTCCTTCCCATCTGAAATTGTTATTAGGCTTAAAGCTTAGTCTTCAATGTATTGGATCACATACAATCATGACAGTAATCATTGACATATGGTCACAATTGGGACCAGAATTTCCATTACTAAAAAACATTTGTTGTGTCCAATTTTGCAACCTTTTTTTGCAATGGTTGTTGTTATGTATGTAGGTTTGAATGTTATTGGTTTATTTGAACTGTTCTTGTAAAATGTCAAATGGTATTGGTTTAAATAGTGCGGGAAGAAACCCTGCATTATGGCTGGCAGCTACGCTGCAGGCTAAGAAGCAGCAAAGCTGCCAGGATGGGATTGAGCTGTAGTCACTTAATAAACTCTTTGCTGGAACTAGCCTGACTCTTCATGCAAACTTAACAGTTGTTAAGTAAATCACTGCTGTTGTTAAGGGAATCATACAGTTGTTAAACTAGCTGGGAAAGTCACAAATGGTGGTCACATGACTCTGGTATGCTCCAAATATATGCTGTGGCTAAATATCTGAATTTTGATCACGTGACTGTGGTGCTATTGCAATGGTGGTAAATGTGAGGACTGGTTGAACATTACTTGTTTCAGTGCTGTTGTAACTTCAACTTAAGCAAATGGTTGAAAGTTGAGGATTACCTATAGACCAGGTATCAAACTTGCATTGTCACGGTGTTGTCACATGATGTATCAGCATTTCCCTTCACTAAACTGGGCAGGGTGGGCCAGTACGTGACGCATCCAGCCCATGTGGCACTAATTTGATACTCCTGCTGTAGACTATATTCTGTTCAGTTATTCTTTTCATTAAGTTATTTTATCTTTTATTCAAGATTAATAAAGTTTGTTCTTTCTTGATTTACATCTACTACTTACATTTCCAGAATACTATTTACCTCTGCTTCTTGTTTTTATAAAATGAATGGTAATTACTTAGTTCTTGGCCAACAGGATCCATTAATAAAAAGGAATATTTATTCTGTTTTCATAGTGTCCTGCCTAGCCTTATTTGTGTATAATCAGTCAAAATTGTAGATAGTAATATTTTTAATTATTCATGAATGTTATCACAACATGCTCTTGTGTGGCAGACAGAAAAGAGCTACAATTTCAATACACTTTTATCAACACATGTTTTATTGTGAAATACTTTCATATATATTAGAACTGGATATTTATTTTATTTTTAATTTATTTATTCAATTACTTTATAGTTGCCCAACTAACCAAATGACTCTTGACTGGCTTACCATTTTAAAATTATAAAACAATTTAATCAATTTAAAAAAATGAAAACCAAAAAATAAATAGGTATGAATAGCAGCTATGATGATTAATCAATTAATAGTAAAGCCAAATGACATACATTTCGAGCCCAAGGCCTGGGTACATAGCCAAATAAAGCAAAGACATCAGAAATGAGAACAACTTCATCTTCCTGGACATACAGTTTATAATGGAGTAAGAAACAGCTGGGGAATTACCATTTTTAGATGTACTTGTCAACAGACAAGAGAATGGAAACCTAGAAACCACAGTTTATCACAAGGCCACCAACACTCAACACATTCTGAATTTCAACAGCAAACATATATGGCAGGGTGAGAACTCACTGTGGTACCCAGAAAGCCAAACAGCTGGAGAGCATGTTCCTACATGAATAATTCAAGCAAAATGGATACCCACTATCATTTGTCACAAGACATCTGCACAACACAGTGGGAAGAGAAAGGAAAAAAAACAAGGTATAAGAGCAACCATGTGGCACACCCTGCCATACATCACCTTTTTGGAAGCTGTAGAATGAAGCTTCCAAGATCTGCAAGAGGCATTACATACCACCCAGAGGCTACCATACGAGGACAAATTATGCATTGTAAAGATTGCTTGGAGCTATGAGATACTTCCAATGTAATCTACCAAATCCCTTGCATAGATTGCTCCTGTGATTATGTAAGGACAGACAGAGAGGAGCTAACTACCAGATTGCAAGGACACAAGCGAGTGGTCAGACAAGGAAACCTGAACTCATTGGTAGCCTCACATTGCAATGAACAAGGACACACATTCAATTTTGCACTACTAGGGTTATTGGATGAACAGGCACAAAATCATCCAGAGAAGTAATAAAGGAAAATATTTGTACTGATGATGTTACCTAGTTTGGGTAATGAAATGTCTCCAAGAAAACAAGCTCAGAGAGTACCAAGGACCCTTCAAGCCAGGAAGTGATTGAAGCCTGGGAAACAGGCTTGCTTTATTAGGGACTTGACTTTCTTAAAGGGGAAGGGTTGTTTTAAGCTTTTACTCTGCTTTAGTGGTTCCTGGCACTGTCCTTTTGGGGTGTACTTCCAAGAGGCAGGATGCAAGCTGATTTTTTTACTGCCTCTCTGGGGACATGTGATTTTTCCTTACATCTGGATGATTTCTTTAAGATATCTTGTCAGGTGAATGAGACCAGCTGGTATTTTTAAGTGGTGCAAATGGATCTAAGGATTGCTTCTCCTGGGTGCAAAATGGTGCTTGTCAGTTCACTGAGCACAGGAATCTCTTGTCTGTGGGCATTCTTCAGTCATCCAGGTCATGGCTGTCCCAAAGGTGCTTTTTTCAAGAGACAAGTGGATTTTCTTGGTTTCCAGAAAATCCAGTTGCCTCTTGAAAAAGCAGTTTTGATGCTTTTGCATTGCTTTGGAGTGGCTAAGGTACATGATTGTTCACTGATAGTAAGATTTAAAAAAAGGAGGTAGGGGTGTGGCTCCTCCAATTCATTTTAGTTTTCTCTCATTTATTTATTTATTTATTTATTTATTTATTTATTTATTTATTTATTTATTTATTCGACTTGTATGCTGCCCTACTCCCTAAGGACTCAGGGTGGCAAACATTAAAACAGAGAAAAAATTTACAATAAAAGAGAATTAAACAAATAAACAAGCCGAATACAGTTAAAAATTAAAACCCCAATCCCCCCCCGGGTCATTCCAGGCCGGCCCGTTGAAACAACCAAGTCTTCAGGTCCCGGCGGAAGGAGCGGAGGTCAGGGGCCAAACGGAGATCCACGGGGAGCTGATTCCAAAGGGCAGGCTCCCACAGAGAAGGCCCTAGCCCTGGGGACCGCCAGCCGACAATGCCTGACCGACGGCACCCCAAGGAGGCCCCTCCTATGAGAGCGAACAGGGCGATCAGAAAGTGATGCTGGCAGGAGGCGTCCGCAAGTACCCTGGACCCAAGCCATTAAGGGCTTTATAGGTTGTTACTAATACCTTGAAGGCGACCCGGGAGGCGACCGGCAACCAATGCAAGCCGCGCAGGAGGGGTGTAACATGGGAGTATCGGGATACCCCCATCACAGCCCGCGCGGCTGCATTCTGCACCAGCTGAAGCCTCCGGACCGTCCGCAAGGGGAGCCCCATGTAGAGAGCATTGCAGTAGTCGATTCTAGAGGTGACAAGCGCATGAGTAACCGTTTGAAGGGCATCTCGGTCCAAATAAGGGCAAAGCTGGCGAACCAGCCGAACCTGGGCAAAAGCCTCCCTGGCCACAGCTCCCACATGCTCCTCCAAACCGAGCTGTGAATCCAGGAGGACACCCAGGTTTCTCACCCTATCCACGGGGGGCAACACCTCTCCCCCCATGACCAAAGATGGTACATCCAATAAAGACCGAGATGCCGGTAAGAACAGCCACTCCGTCTTGGTGGGGTTGAGCTGGAGCCTGTTACTACCCATCCAGACCCGTACTGCCTCCAGGCACCGGGACATCATGGAGAGAGCATCACTGATCTGGTCTGGGGTGGAGATATAAAGCTGGGTATCATCAGCATACTGATGATACCTCACCCCAAAACCTCGGATGATCTCACCCAGCAGTTTCATGTAGATATTAAACAGGAGAGGCGAGAGGACAGACCCCTGAGGCACCCCACAAGTGAGGGGCCTCGGGGCTGACCTCTGCCCCCCTGCCAACACCGACTGCGAGCGGCCTGAGAGGAAGGAGGAGAACCAATGCAAAATGGTGCCCCCCACCCCCAATCCTCTAAGCCGCTGCAGAAGGATACCATGGTCGATGGTATCGAAAGCCGCTGAGAGATCTAACAGGACTAGGGCAGAGGAAAAACCCATGTCCCGAGCCCTCCAGAGATCATCCATCAGTGCGACCAATGCTGTCTCCGTGCTGTGTCTGGCCCTGAAGCCCGACTGATACGGATCTAAATACTCAGTTTCCTCCAGGAACAAGGGAAGCTGCTAAACCACCACGCTCTCAACAACCTTCGCTAAAAAGCGAAGGTTGGAGACAGGACGATAGTTGTTCAAAACGGCCGGGTCCAAGGCAGGCTTCTTGAGGAGGGGCCTCACCACCGCCTCTTTCAAGGCGGCAGGAAAGACTCCCTCACTCAAAGAAGCGTTAACAACTGCCTGGAGCTCATGATAATAAGGCTTAGTAACATGGCATCAGGCTTCAAGTTTATTTAGATATCTGTGGTAATTTTATTGTGATCCTGACAAGCTTGGGAGGCTTGCACCTTGGTCCCCTATACAATTTGTTAATTTGTCTCTTTAGCTCAGCATTTTGTAGCCCAAATATTTCTGGAGAGCTTTAAATGACCTCTCTGCTAAAAAGTTTCACTTTATGAGCAAGAGTTGGCTGCTGATAGTTTTCACTGCATTTTAACTATTTTAATTCCTCAAAGTGCTCTGGCACCCTGCCTGATTTGTAACTCCAGCTTGCAGGTATTTCTAATCCAATGGTTGGTATTTAGGGCAGTTTTTTGCAAGCAAAGAAGCACGTGCCAAACATTACACCAAACCGGTAGTAACACTGGTTGAATCCCACCCCTGATAATAGGTCCCTATCTCTATGTTATATTTCCAACAATTTGATGATATACCTTTAGTAATTTTGGCCAATCTAGTTGGAGAAAGATGCCATCTGTAACACATTTTATATTGGTTCTCTTTATACGAAGTTGCCAGTGTTAATTTTCTATTTCTTTCCCATAACTTTTGCCAGTTGTCTAACTCAATATTATAACTGAAATTTTGAGCCATTTTATCATTACTTCTTTAACTTGCTCCTCCTCCATTTTATATTCTAGTGGATAGTTGTATATTCTCTTGATTGTTGTCCCCTCCATTCTTAATAGTATCTTACCTAATGCCATTAATTCTCTCTGTATGTCCCATTCTTTCTTGTCTTTTTTGTACCTTGATTGGATTTGTAGGTATGCCCACCATGCAAGTTGTATCTCTTCTTCTTTCAGTTCGTGTCTTGATTTTAGTTCCCCTTTTCCATCTAATAGATCTTTGTATGTAATGACGTTCCCCAGATTCATGAAATATGGATGCACTATTGCTTCTAGTGTTGAGAGCCATACCGGAGTCTTTATGTAATTTTGCTATTTAGTTTTTATCCATACCTTAAGTAGAGCATATCTTACATAATGCCTCTGGAAGTACTGGTGGACTGTATGTCTTTCATCCCATAAAAAAGCATGCCATCCTGATTGTAGGTCATGATCCTCCAATGCTAATAACCTCCTTTTCTTTAATTTTATCCACTCTTGCATCCAATTTAATGCATCCACTCTCGCATCCAATTTAAAGGCTTGGTAATACAGCTCCCAGTCAGGTAAACCAAAATCCCCTCTTTCTTTGGCATCTTGTAATAATTTTAATTTAATTCTCAGTTTCCTGCCCTGCCAAATAAATTTCAATATTGTTTTATTCAAATATTCAAAGTATGTTTTCTCTAATTTTATTGGTATATTTTGGAAAAGAAAAAGTGTTTTAGGTAGGGTATTCATTTTTATTGTTGCAATTCTTCCCATAAAGGAGAGTTGCAGATTTCCCCATCTTTCTAATTCTTTTTTTATTTGATTGGTCAAATTAATATAATTATCCTTTTTAATTGTTGTACACCTTGCTGATAGCTGTATTCCCAAATATTTTACTTTCTTCACTATTAGAATATTTATCTTCTCAGCCAAATCTTTTTTCTGTGGATTTGTTGTTTTTTGTTATCCTTTTTTTAAAAAAATTACATTTATATGCCGCCCTTCTCCGGAGACTCAGGCGCTTACAATTTTGGAATACAACCCAGTGTGCTCAGCAATAGCCTTCATTCCATTGTATATGCCTGCTTATTACTAAGCGGCATTTTTACAAGGTCAGCTAATTGCCCCCAACAATCTTGGGTCCTCAATTTACCTACCCCGAGAGGATGGAAGGCTGAGTTAACCTTGAGCCTGGTGGGATTCGAGCCTACAGCAGTTGTAGGCAGCTGGAACTTAAGTGCAGGCAATTAACAGCCTGAGCCACCAAGGCCCTTTTAGTTTTATCTTTATTTATTTTTAGTCCTGCTACTTCCCTGTACTCCTCCAGTACTTCCATAAGCCTTGTGCCTGATTGCAGTGGTTTCTCCAAGTAACACATTTTTAACCCAGGATTGGGTATATAGCCAAGTAAAGCAAAGACATTAGAAATGAGAACAATGGTCACCCAAGTGAATGTTTATCTCAACTCAAACAAAATAACTGTATAGCGGAGAAGTAATGGTGGAAAATGAGAGGAACAGATGCTGCCCTAGTGAGAGTCTACTGACTCCAGTACACAAAGATACACAAAGTAGGAGTTCCCTTCAGACCTATTGTAGTGCTAGCCAAATAAATCTTGTTTCATTCTTTGACAAAGTGTCTAAGTTAGTGAAGTTAACAAAATACTGTGGACATCGTATACTTGGATTTCAGTAAGGTGTTTGACAGAGTAGACCACAATTAACTTCTCGGTAAGCTAGACAAATGTGGGATAGAGAGAATCAGCACCAGATGGATTTATAATTGGCTGGCAAACTGCACTCAACATGTAGACCTTAATGGAGCTACTTGGAGGAAAATAAGCAGTTGGATTCCCCAAGGTTCTGTTTTAGGACCAGTACTCTTTAATATCTTCATAAACAATTTAGATGAGGGAATAGATGGGGAACTCATCAAATTTGCAGGTGACACCAAGCTGGTAAGAATAGCCAACTCCCCAGGAAATAGGTTCAAAATCCAAATGGATCGCAACAGATTTGAACACTGGGTCCTATCTAACAAAATGAAATTCAATGTAGATAAAAATAAGGTTTTACTCTTAGGCAAGAAAAACCAAATATTCAAACACAAAAAAAGTGAGAGGGATTTTGAAGTCGTAGTAGACAATCACTTAAATATGAGCCAGCAGTGTGATGTGGCTGCCAAAAAAGCCAATGCAACCCTAGGCTGCTTTAACACTGGAATAGAATCAAGGCCACATGAAGTGTTAGTAAGACCACACTTTGAATACTGCACCCAGTTTTGGTCACAACAACATAAAAAAAAGATTGAGACTTTGGAAATAGTGCAAAAAGGAGCAGCAAGGATGATTAGGGGACTGGAGGCTAAAATATATGAAGAATGGTTGCAGGAATTGGGTATGGTTAGCCTAGTGAAGAAAAGGTCTAGCATCAACATGACAGCAGTGTTCCAATTATTATTATTATTATTATTATTATTATTATTATTATTCGACTTGTATGCCACCCTACTCCCTAAGGACTCAGGGCGGCGGACATTAAAACTGAACAAATTTACAATAAAAAGAGAATTAAACAAATAAACAAGCCGAATACAATTAAAAGTAAAAAATTAAAACCCTCAACCCCCCTCGGGTCATTCCAGGCCGGCCTGTTGAAACAACCAAGTCTTCAGGTCTCGGCGGAAGGAGCGGAGGTCGGGGGCCAAACGGAGATTCACGGGGAGCTGATAGTTGAGGATTGCCACACAGAAGGGGGAGTCATCTATTTTCCAAAGCTTCAGAAGGCAAGATAGAAAACAATGAATTGAACTAATCAAGGAGAGAAGCAACTAATCAGGGAGAAATTTCCTGAGTGAGAACAATAAATCAGTGGAATGGCTTGCCTTCTGAAGTTAGGAGTGCTTCCTCAATGGAGGCTTTTAAAAAGACTCTGGACAGCCATTTGTCTGAAATGTTATAGAATCTCCTGCTTGATCAGGGAGTTGGCTAGAAGACCTCCAAGGTTTCCTCTAGCTCTGTTATTCTGTTATAGTGTTAATAAAGTTATTTGTAATGGATACTTGTGTGTTCCTTATTTACCTTTGTTTACAATAAATGAACATATATAGTATTATTTTCTAGACTGGATTTTCTAGTCAAGACTGTACTGGTCTTGATAGTAGGAAGCAAATATTTAAATTAATTCCAAATGATAATCTAGATTAATTCTCTTGGGCCAATCAGAATTGATGGCAGCTGATTTTAGCCTTGAACTAGTGTCTCCTAGATGTGTTGAGGAAAATATTGTTAAAATTCTGCAGTCAGCATCATAATTCTAGAAATTTCAGTCCCAACATATGTGCAAGGTGGCTGCTGGTTGATTTTTTAAAATGATTGATTGGACACTGTACCGTTTTCCAAGCAGTTTGCTATACTCCCGAGCAGCATTATTTAATCTATTGATTAAGACTTTGTTTCTGGAATTAAAGAAATAATTTTTACTTGTATTTCTGACCTCAGTTTTAGAGAAGTCTATTCAGAAATTAAGAAGTGGAGATCTGTCCTTATCAGATATATTATTGGTTAATCTAGTAAAAAAAATTTCTTCCTTGTTGGAAACTAAATGCAAACATAAGCAATCAACCGCCATGCATATTCATAAATCTGTACAATTTCTACTTATGAACGAAAATTAGGTATGTAATAGGTATGCAATAGCATTCTAAACTTGGTTTAAATTATAAACAATACTTTCAGACTTCTAAAGGAATACATATTGTACTTGTGACATGGCTTTTTGGTCATTCAAATTTAAGATATTGAGAACAGCTATGCAGATCTACAGATAAAATATCACAATTAATACTTGAATCAGTAAAAAGTACTGCAGTGTATAGTTGTCACTCCATCAATGCTGCAAATAATGTTTATCTTGTGTCTGTGGAATTATATTTTTCTCCAGGAAATGCCTCTGCCTATTTTCATCAACTAAAAATGCAAACTGCATGTAGCTGATTGCTTTTAATGAAGAAACTGTATTTTTTTAAATCTAGGATTTTTCTTTCAGGCTAAATCAGTGTTTAGAAAGAAAGGCTGATAAATAACATATAGAATCATCATGGATCTTTCTTTTAACACATATGTTTATATACAGATCACAACAACAAAGTGGTGAAGAATAAAATGTAGCAGTCCTGTAAGCAATAGTTAATCTGAAATGTTTAACTTGAAGGATACACCCACACACATGCACACTACTATTTGATTTCCATAAAATCATCTGCTGAGGAAAATTGGTTGGCGAACATTATCTTTAAAAAAAAGTAGGTAAAAGTAGGTAGAATTTTGAACAATGTGAATCTATATACGGGTTCACTAAATAAGTGAGGGGAACAAGAAATAGTTTATTTAAGTTAAAATTAGGCTGAACTAAACTAACTTTCTTATCAACAGTTGATTTATTTAACATGTATTTAGCATGTCCATTGTATCTCCCTTCAGTTCAAGAACTATAATCCTAAAATAATTATATTTTTTGTTTTAGGAACCAGTATGAATTGTTTGCAGGTGCACATACAGTTCTTTGATTCACGTTTGATCTTCATTTTCTTTAATCTGTGAACTGTTTCTCTTCCAAGCAATAAATGGTTTAAACTTTGGTTTGTTAAACGTTGCAGTAATCTAATTATCATACCTATGACCAAGCCATTAACCATAGTTTGTAATTTACAAATTAAGACATTTGGGATGAGGATTTATTATTTACTAATAGGTAAAGGTTGAGATATGATATGAAGATATTTTTGCTTGAAATATTAGAGAAAGCGTTAAATTATTGAAAAATGTTTGTACCTATCTTGATTAAAAGCAAAATCAAACATTTTCTACTTTTGTATGTATATATGTGTGCGTACATACACCCACACACACATATGTCCATTTTTCTTCCCTCCTTTTTTCTCTGCACTTTTTACCTTTCATTTTATATATTTTTCTTAGATTATTTTATATTGTTTATATTTTTAAAATTTAATAAATAATATTATATAAGAAAGAAAAGATAGGACTTATCACATTTCATCTACTGTGCATACAGACACACACCTTTTCTCCATATTAGAGAGGTGGAAAGGCATGTGCATCAATCTGTGGCCAATCTGTTATCGAATATTCTATATTACCAAGATGGTTCTGTTCAAGCATGAGTTTAAAATGTATCTTTGCTTTGGAACGGTACCCAAGGATGCTCAGTTTAAAATAAAATACAATTCTTTTTATAAATGATGGTTACTACGGTACATATTTCACTTTTCTATTTGAAGTAGCAAAAGCAATATGTAAAATAAAAAGCACTGCTGCATTGCTTTAGTTTCTGATTTTTTTTCATCAGTAAAACAAGGAATTTCAATACTTGTTAAAAGGCTTTGGGAGAGGTTTGATAATTGTGATGCCATGGGAATCTTTAGTTTTAACATGTAGTGAATATTTGTGATAATTAGCATTGGTGGCTTCATGATTGAAAATGTATCTGCAATATCAACTCATAAATTCATTTCACTCATTCAACTCAACTCATTTCACTCATTCATTTTGAGTGAAGCTTAAGCTGCAAGATTAGTTTACATTAGTAGTTTATGCCTTTGTAATCCCATAGATAAGGTTAAATAAAATTAGTTGTATTGACCTGTCCACTGAAGGTTACCTTTGCAATATGCTAATCCACTGTTTGTGGATATTTAAAATTTAATTCATGACTTTAAAAAAAAAGTGCTTTAACTCCAAAGTCCCCGTATATGTTAGGACTGTATGATGCACTAAGTTGTGGCTTCATTTAAACATGGATTTATTTATTTAAAATATTTATATGGCTTCCCATTTTAAAGAACTATGGGCAGCTCAAAACAAAACAATAACCAAAAACAATCATAAAAATGTAAAACAGTAAAACCAAAACATGCCTCTTAACAATCTCCTTGGGGTGTACTGTAGCAAAGTCCAGTTGGTCTCATTCCATACTTTTGTATTTATACAATACTGTTTCAGCCCCTCAGTAAAAAGCCAGGTCTTAATGGCCTTCAGAAAGCTAAAATGTAATTTCAGCAAGGATGATTACAAGATGTCAAACAGATATTGTAAGCAGTTCCTATGTGCAGTCCATTCATTACTAACAATGTAAGTGCTCTGAATTGTATTTCTACCTTCTTGATAAAGACAAGTAACTTTAGCCTTCTGTGACCTTGGGCTGAAGAAATGATAGTCATGCTGAAGTAGACAAATAAAATTGTTTAAAGAAAAGTGATAAATACAAATGTACACTATTTCAAAAGGATACACTATACAGAGACAACAGGAGAAAAGAGGATGAGTATTCAATAGGTTTTTCTTGCATTTTTATTATAAATAAAACTAAATAGAAACCTTTCTGGCTACTGAACTGAAGTAAGGTGAAAGAGCCAAAGGTATATTACTACTTCTATTGCCAAGTTACATTTTTGACAGTATGTAATGGAGGCCTGGGAAGGAATAATTATCCTGGAAATAAATCCTCTAAGACACTTGAAATATTTAGAGCAATAACCAGGTAGCATAAAAGAAGAATGGAAGAACTGATGCTGCATCCATAATCTGCTTCAGGGATGCTAAAAAGCTTTAAAGTACAAGTTGTAGTCCATTGATAGCTTTGTTAAAGCTCTCAATGTATTATCTCCCAATAACTATACATTTCCTGATGCATTATTAAGTTGGCTAGAATTTAGCTGGATGATTTCTTTTGTGTAGGATGAATTATAGTTCGATAAATGACAGTAGAATCTACCTAAACCTCTCCTTACACTGAATTCCAATGGGTAACCTCATTTTCAAATAGTTTTTTGTAATTTATATAATTGTCTGCAGATGAAACGAATGTTACTTAACAAAAATAAATTGCATTACTGACAATCATCCTTACATCTTGCATGTGATTTAATTTAAAAGTGTCTACTTCTAAGATGGGAGATAAAACGATTCAGTGAAACTTTTACACTGATATCTGATGCATGTATTAGAAAACATCAAATTTACTTTCTTTGACAACATTTAGGGAGCAAGTGAGATACATAAATATGGGGTGGGGGAATACACTAAGGATGAATGACGGGTTGTGATGAGAGAATTTCAGACTTGAAGGCACGGCAAAACTCACACAATTGGGAAGACACCAGGAACACAGATAAGCCATGACAACACAGGATAAAATCATGTTTGCTTCCAGCAACCTGCTGCACGCAGCCTGCCTTTCTTATCAACTGTCTTCCCAACTGTGGCTAATGAAGGGAATCAGGGCCCTTTCCTCTCCCATAAGCCACGCAAATCACGTTGCTCTCTTCTTCGTTCCTCCCTGTGTGCCCTAGGATGAAGAGGAGGTGGGTCTGGTTCTTCCTCTGAACTCCCTCTCCCTTGTTCTATCTCTCCCCTGCTCTGTCCAGCCAGACTTTGCCCTTCCCCAGTCTCCTCCACAGCCAACAGAGTTACACTCCCATTTCCTGTCAGCTGTCTGGCTTCCTCCTCAGATTCAGACTCTGACAGGGGATGACAGGGATCCTTGGTGCTCTCTGAGCTTGCTTGTTTTCTTGCAGATATTTCATTACACTAATTAGGTAACATCATCAGTGCTAGTCAGGACTGATATATAGTACTGATGATGTTACCTAATTAGGGTAATGAAACATCTGCAAGAAAACAAGTTCAAAGAGCACCAAGGACCCCTCAAAATATATATTGCAACACAATTTTGAGACTTACATATTTGTTTTTTTTTATAACAAATTTTATTCAATTTTAACCATTTTTTAAAACAGCTCTTTTCAGTAGACAGCATGTTCCCGGGTCGTCACTTTTACATGCAAATATGACAGTAAATCTATATTCATTTTAAACATTTAACTTCCTATTTTATCCCATTTTTACTTCTATTCCATTTTAGCAAACGAAGGGTCAGAGAAATTAATCCTAATCTCAAATCTTAGTCTCAATCTGTATAACCCCCCAGTTCATTTCGAGTTAATTGCCAGTATATATATATATATATTTTAAAAACATCATTTATAAATCTTACAAACAACAATATATTTGCCCATCATATTAAAGATATAGTTCATCCATATCTATCCTTTAATTATCTTCACATTGTTAATACTCTTTTATCATTTACAGAATTCTTTTATCCGTCAGATTTGCCCTTTCATCACATATTCTCTCCATGATTCTAAATCCGTACAGGTTTTAACACTAAAAAGAATGAGAAGAAAAAAAACCTAGACTTGCCCCTTTTACTACTTTGAAAGTGACACCTCAGTGGTTAATATAGTAGCATAATTATAATCATTCATTTTAAAGCGAAAGATAGAGAAGAAAAAAAAAGAAAAAGGAAAAAAGAAAAGCTACCTTACAATATATCTCTAATCAAACGGGTTCTGCACACATATCCCCCCTAAGGTTTATTTATGGTTCCAAAATAATAATAAAAATAACTAATCTTGGTTATTGACAAATCTCATTTTTAAACATTTTCTAGAATAATTTCAATTAATTCAATTTATCTAATCAACATTTACCTTTCTTTTGTAAATAAGAAATAAAAGTGTGACCTTTTACCAGTAAAAATTGTCAGTAACCCCTATTGTTTTACACTTTTATAATTGCAATATATTCTTATTACCACTTCTTCTTAGTGCATTAGCCATTATCTCTATGCAAACAAGTTTCTTTCTTTATTATGTAATTCCCTTGTTTCTCTATCTTATGTTCTTGTTTCTTGTTCCTTCTCCACCCTTTTATCCCACTATCCCCCTTCTCTATCCAGTTTGAATCCCTCTCTCTCTCTTTACCTTTCTGCTCCCTATCCTTCTGGACCTTTCTAACATGCCTAATTTCATGGATGTTCCCCTTTTTAATTACCCTCTTAAGTTTCATTTTTTTGACCATCCTCCCTTTCCCTTTTATTTGTGTTAATCTTTGTGATAGTTGTCTTCTTAAAATGGCTTTCGCTTGTGCTGGCTCCCTTCTCCTCCCTTTTATCCTGCTCTCCCCCTTCTCTATCCAGTTTGAATCCCTCTCTCTCTCCTTACCTTTCTGTTCCCTTTCCTTCTGAACCTTTCTAACATGCTTAATTTCATAGATGTTCCCCTTTTTAGATACTTTCTTAGGTTCCATTTTTTTAGCCACCCTTCCTTTCCCTTTTATTTGTATTAATCTTTGTATTAATTGTCTTTTTAAGATGGCTTTCTCTTGTGCTGGCTCCTCCCTTAAGATTCCTTCTTCTTGTTCTTTATTTACCATTTCAATGCCCATGTTTTCTGCAACGAGCCAAGTTAGTTCAGTCACTTCCTGTAGCAGTTCTTTCATACTTTTAAACTCCATTTTGATTCTTTGGATGGCCACCAGAATTTTGTTTTCCTTGTTTCTTCTTCTTTAAATTTTCTAAGATCCTAACCCATCCAGAATCTATATCAATGTCACCAACTAATCCGGTAGTCCGTCTTTGTGTATTCAAGCTTTCACTTTCTATGAGACTTGCATCTCTTTAAAATGTAACAACTCCAATCCACAAAGGAACAAGATAGTTTCTTTCTTCTTTAGCTTCCAATTTTTCTCCACAAAGTGGCACTTTCTGCACAAAGTCTTAACCCTTTCCTTTTATTTTGATATTCAAAGTTTTCCGAGCCCCAAACTTAAATTCTTATGCTGGCTTCTTCCTTCCCGGTTCGAAGCCCTTATAGCTGTCAAAAATATTTTACTTATTTTTCCTTCACTTGAAACTGCTCCGCTTCTGTTTCTTTTTAAAAACTCATCTTTATCTTAATCCGGGGTGCCTTGATCTTACCATCTGATACTCCGGTTCCTCTGCTGTCGACTTCTCTCTTTCCTCCTGCACCAATCTTAATCCCGTTGAGACCTTCTCTTCGAGGTGGCCATTTTGACCACCACTTCTTGGCGTCTTCGGAGGAAAAGACCAGACAAAGGGGAGATGCGGCTCCCCTCACTCTGGCTGGCAGATTTCCCTTTCTCCGCCGCCCCTACGAGGCAGCTTCAGCCCCGAACCTTGCAGGATCAGGGCTCTCCAATGCAAGAGCCAGGCTGCGGTTGCAGACGATCGCAAACCGCCGCCCGTTCTCGAGAAGGCTCAACCCGGAAGTCACCCTCAGGCAGACGAGACTTACATATTTGTGTGTGACACTGTGAAGCTTGCATTGTGATATCACAATGTATGCTTTAACAATTATTTCATTATAGTTAGGAATGTAGATTACCTGGTATTGATCATCCAAGTTCATGTGATATTTGGTGTTTCTATGCTTTTCTGGCATCTCTTTTTGCTATCTTTTTCCCCTTTCATTCTGCTTAATTGTACATTTCCCTTGGGAAATTTTTACTAAAAGTTCTAGGGTTGCAATTTTGACATAATTTAATATTAATAGGTTGAAGGAGGCTTCTATAATAGCCATTCATGTAAAAAAAGAGCCCTGAGCCAACTTTGTTCACCTCTTCCTGGCCAGTGGTGGGATTCAGAATTTTTTACTACCAGTTCTGTGGGCGTGGCTTGGTGGGCATGGCAGGAGAAGGATACTTTAAAATTTCCAGTGACAGGTGGTATTTGCCACTTCTCTGAACCAATCAAAATTTCCTCTACTGGTTCTCCAGAACTGGTCAGAACCTGCTGAATACCCCTCTGTTCCTGGCCAATAAAAATCCTAGTTTTGTCTCATAAATGGGAGGAGAGGGATAGAAAAGTTGGGTACAGAAAACCACTACAACTGTTCTTTTGTATGTGCAAAGAAAGAGCTTATTATAAGCCATAGTGTTGTTTGGTTTTAGCAATGCTTAGCTTGAATCCAACCAAAATACTTTGTAAAATATAAGCTATGGCTTAGTGTGAATTCAGTCCATTTATAAATTATGGTAGTTAAAAACTTTGTGGCTAACCATACCTTTGTTGGTGTGTGAACTCCCTGGAAGATTAATGAATAAATGATTGGTGTGAGAATGAAACTACGGAAATCAATAGGGACAGAATGGGGTTGGTGGAGAGCTTCTTCCTTTTTTGGTTTGGCTTTGTAGTCCCTGATCAATCAATTCAATGGAATGTTACCTTAATTTTAAATAATTTTGTTATCTCTAATTTAAAATGTTACAATTTATTTTCTTTTCATTAATCTGAATTAGCATATTAATTTATCTGAAAAGTGTGAGTGGAAGCTATATTACTGCTAAATGTAAAATATCCTGTTTCTACCCAGGAGCTGGAGAAGCTATTAACACTATTGCTACGAGTTAGTGTATCATGTAATTTGTCAGGATAGAGCTGCAAACTTTATGTTAAAAGTTCATCTGCTTTGAATAGAAACTTGAAACAGAAGGGTTTATTTCTTCTTTCTTTGTTCTATTTTTTAGTGTGTTGGGAATTCTTTTTACTAAGTAAACATTATTTAAGGCATTTTGGATCTAAATATTTAACTCTTGTTTTTATTAGTTGTAGTAAATAGTGTTGTGAAGGACCTTTTAATTAACAGACCATGTATTTCAATCTCTAGTCTTCCTAGCAGATGATATTTTTATAGCATATCTTTGGAATTGAATTTACTTTTCTTGTTATGAAATAAAGTGAGGATAGCCTGTCTTTATCAAAATGGAATATTAACAGTTCAGAGTAAGAGGTCTTATAAGCTCACTTATTGTGAGTTGTTTTTAACAATTTCAGGGTTTAGTTTGGGGTTTGTTTCTTGTAGAGTTTTACAAACAAAAGTAACAGAAATGGAGCTACATGCCTAAGTAAATCATTGCACCATACATTTCTATGAAGGTTTAGCAGAAATAGAAATCAGTCGAATTCTAGAATGAAAGGCCATATGAAGGCCATTGCTTTGTATGGGAAAGTTTCATAGAACTGTTCAGCTGGCTATGGCTTTTGTTTGGTACTACAGTCCATTTAAGTATAATGTATTGGACACTAATATTTGTCCCAAGAAACTTCAGTAGGCAAGATACTTCTGTTAAGGTTCATTCAATAATCTCTCTTGACCTTAGACAGCTGCTGAATGTTGCTTTCAAAATTACACAAAATCTCATTTCATTACAGATTTGAAAGCCCCATTCTAGCTTCAGAATAACTGATGTGGATGCCAGAAAATCATATTGCCAGTCTGCACAAGATAAAGACCACAGATCATTAAGAAGTGGCAGCTTAGGTATGCTTAGTAAAAGGCATATTAATTTGTACTGTGATTTGCTATAGGTACACTTCTGCAGATTTTAAATGAATTTAGTTTGCATTGAGCTTCATCCCAGTAAAACATTTAGGGACAAATGTATAATTTTCCTCTGATATCTGGCTGTGAGATAATAGAGATATTTCATTCCTTTCAGGATTTGAACCAAGATCTGAACTGCTGCTCTGCCTCAAGCTTTCACATGTTCACCCCATTTGACCTTTGGTGGCTTTGGTGTGCATTCACCTACATGTGTATAGATATATCTATACATGTGTGTAGAAATATCTCCACTGAATGCACACTTTTTAAAAAATATGACAATCTAAATACCTGGTTAGTCCAGCTGGACTGATAGGTAATCTTATGAGATGGCTTCTTTACTACTTATATACTCTGTGCATTCTTTCTTCCTGTCTTAGCTTTGCTTTTATAATTTTTAATGCTTTCTCAATAACTATATAATGTTTGTAACTAATGAGTGTCTTATTTATTTTCTGTTTTTACTGGATTTTGGTATGCCACCCAGAGTCACTTTAATGAGGTGGGCAGCCATATAAACTTCGTAAATGAATGAATGAATGAATGAATGAATGAATAGAGTAGTTTACTAAAACTATATTTAAATTATTTTTATTGCAACTTACATGACCTGGATAAAAACAAAAAGTATCTTTGCATGTTTGGGATGGATATATGTGTTAAGTTAATGACACGGTAGTACATTTCATTGTTTGGAGACTATGGAGGACTTGATCTCCCCCACTTCAAACAGGTAGGGCTCTGAAAATGAAGACAAGACGAGTGAAAGTAAAATCAAACAAAAGTTACCCTAAGTGTTATTCATAACAAAAAGTCTTCCTGCTGTCTGCAGTGAATATGCAATGATGCATATTCTGTTGCACATAACTTTAATATGCTGATTATAATTCAAAGCAGCATAAGATATATGCTATTTACTCTCTCAAATGCCTCGTGTATTTTCCACTCCATATTAGAGTCAATTCTGGTCAGAACATAAGAGGTTTAGAACTCTATTCCTGTCTTAGTAGTGATGATTGCTAATACTGACAGAACCAAAGCTAAAATGTTGGAACCCTTTTAAGTAACATATATTAATGTTTAAATCTCTACCAAATAACAGAAATTAAACAAAAGAGAAAATTTTGTATAATGACATCTTAATGAGGTGTTATTCTAATTCCCTAAATATGAAGACATCACTGTGCTTGTGTCACTGTTTTCTTAATACTAGAATTTAAGTACTTGCCAGAATCTAATCTCTATTTATCTTCTTAATTTTATTTCCTTCTCCTTGGTTATTTCATATTCCATAACTCTATCCATGAACTTGATTTGCATACTTTGTGCCGAGCACTCTCTCAACCAAATAGTTTTTGAGCCAGTGCCATCCTTGGCTATTAGTGAAGGACAGCCTGCCAAAATGGTTAAAGTTAATACATTCATCTGCCCCACCTCATTTGTTTCTCTCATTAATGCTGACAACTGATCAAATTTCATTTGCCACCTTACCAAAATGAGTCCTTATCAAATTGAACCAAATATAAGATAATCCAAGAACAGAGGGTGTTAAAAGTTATAAGAAGAAATCCACTGATCACTGATTCTTAGATTAAATGAGTTAGGAAGGGGAGACAAGGTACAGATTTCAAAACAGATGTGGATAGCGCCACCAGACATTATAAGACAGTGACATTTTGTAATTGTGCACTATATAAGATTTGCTGGAAGTAACAGCACACTTATACTGCAGACTAAATGATTAATCAGAAATCAAGAAGTGTACCTGTACCCCAGCACTATTAGTCTTTACTTTAAAATAACTTTTTTCCCCCAATCTTGCATCTTTAGGCTTGCACATGCTATAATTTCTCAGGACTGTAATATATTAATGTGGCCATCTATAAGATGTCACTGATCAAGAAAGTAAAGAGATGTTAGTGCATGAACCACTTTACTAATTAGCTGCCATTTTTATATTTCAAATTAAATATGAATTTTATATATTGAATTAAATATGCTAGGAATATAAATGGCATCATTTTAGATTTTCTGATTCCCTGTAATCTTGACTTACAAAATATTAGTAGAACATATGATCAATCTAAAAATCATTAGTTTAGATGCAATGATTAATAAGCATAAACATCATATTTGTGGAATATATTGGGCAAGTTGTAGGTTTGATTTAGTAGTTTTTTAGTAGAGGCCTGAATGTACTGAAAAATATGACAAGACTATTGGTAACTACTTGAGTTGTAGATAAGCTATGATGTCTTTCTGGAGAGGAGATTTTAACATTGCAGTTAATAAATAAATATAGTACTTTATCCATATTTACCATAAACCAAGGATGGACAATTAATTTTTCCAAGAGGTCACATGAGAAACTGGGACTGTTGACTCTTTCCCATCGCCCACAAACACCACTTCTCCCCTGATGACACTGCTTCCTGCTGTCTCACTTGCTTATGTCTTCCTTCTCACCATGATACCCCACCTCCCCTGATGAACCCCCCCCCAATGCCCCTCCATGCCGATGCTCTCTGGCCTCCACTGGTGCTGCCATGGGTCAGACAGGGACAGGTCATAGGCTGGATGTGGCCATTGGCTGTAAAATGCTCAGATCTGCCATTAACAGTTTGGACAAAGAGACCATCAGCTACTTATATCATTTAGAATTTTTCTTTTTCTTTCTTTTTTTCTTTTAGTAAGATAGTCATCTTTCCACAGAAATGGTGCTCAAGGGTGGTCATTCTTAATTTTTACATGTAAGAGATGTAAAATATAAAAATTGCAGCATATGAAATACACAGGAGCATTTTTGCAATATTAAAAAAATCTTCAAGTCAAACCATGGGCATAATTTTTTAAAAATGATATAAAATATGTAACCATTTCCTTTGGCTCTTTAGAAAATATATCCGGACTTCAAGACTGATAAAAGTAAAAATAGATAAATTGATGCCATTGAATTTTTAGTGAAAGCAATACTCAGCAAAGTTGAATGGGCAGTTACTGTCAACATTGTAATGAATAATCTTACTGAGCTAGTAAATTATATAACTAGCCCATTATATAATATAGTTATATGCTTTTAAAAACCACAACTACAATAAGATACTTAACTGATATTTTTAAATTATGATTTGATATTTGTGCAGTGAACTAAAAGTAGAGTACACAGAATCATGGCTCTCAGGCTGGGAACACAGTTGTGACATGAAATCCTGCTGGTTTTCCTCAGTGTTTGGGCCTATAAAAGGCCAGCAAAGATAAAGAAAAAGTGTTAGAACTTTAATTAGATAATAAGAGCTGCCCATAGTCCTCCATACTTCATTACTTTCTCAAAACAAATGAGGTAACAACTTATGTATACATCCACATTATAAATCCTTTAATCTGAAAGGATTCCAAATGTCAGACTAGATTCAAAATATTGTGTGCAAAGTTTTAAAAAATAGATGATATTCCTATAATCCCCATTGTTTTCTATAATCATCTTTGTAGCAGGACCATGATTTGCAAAAAAATTTTAAGTAGCAAGAAGATCATAATGGGACTATATGGCTACAATGGACCATTCATATCATTAACTCCAATTCTCTTCTCAGTTCAGGGTTTAAACTGAAATAGCCACAACAAATTCTCTCCAACATCTGTTGAATATATGGATCAAAGGGAAACTGTTTATCTCTATAGAACAATGGTTTAATTGTCAAATGTTTTTACTGGTAGAGATATTGCCTGATAACTAGGCTGAATTCCTATCCCTTCTAAAGTAAGGCAATTTTTCTTTCTTTGTATATAATATTTGGGGATTGAAATTGTTAAATTTGCATGAAGAGTCAGACGCGAAGAGCTTCAGTAAAGAGTTTATTAAGTGACTACAGCTCAAATGGACCCGGCTTGGCTGGGCTATGGCTGCTTCTTATAGCCAGCAGCCGTAGTTGCCAGCCAATCAGAGTGCAGGGTTTTCCCGCACTATTTAAACCAATCCTATTTGACATTTTACAAGAACAATTCAAACTAAACCAATGGCATTCAAACCTATATACATAACAGAAATGGTAATAGGGAAATCCAGGTTCATGTCACTCTCAGTTCACTGGACAACTTGGTCAGTCATTCTCAGCTCAATACACTTCTCAGGATTGTTAGGAGAAAAACTGGAAAAGACCTTATATATGCTTCCCCAAGTTCCTAAATAAAAATGAAATATGGAGGTAATAAATAAATGCAAAGATGATCTGCATCCTGCACTGAAAGAAAATAATAGATTGGGCCCTTTTAAAATCCCTTCAGCTACTTGAAGGTACTTCCAATGTCTCTCCTCCCCTTCACCATATGGAGCTAAGGCCATTGTTTCATTTTGGATAAAACTAACACCTCTTTAAATGATCTCCTTTGGTTTGGAATGAAAATGTTGTATGAAGAGAGCCAGATTGTCCATGCATTTGAAGTAGTTAAATGTATTTCACAAAAGCTTTTATCTTTTAATAAAATAAATTATTCTGTAAGATGATAGCAGACTCCTAATTTTTGGAATTGGATGCATCTTTAATATCAAATTCTAAATATATGGTAGTCTTTGCTTATTTACCTTTGGGTATATTAACAAGCCAGGTGAAAAGGACTAGTCTTTGTGCGGTATCCAAGGAGCAAGCAAGCACATTCTGATGCTATCAACTTTGTCCAAAAGAACTTGTATACGCTCAGTAAAGCTAGGCATTTTGAAATCCCAGATAATGATAGAGTGCTAGAACAAAGAAACCATTTACCAATATTGCATGATTATTTCAGCAGAAAAGCTACTTCTTCACCTCCACAGAACATTATAACATGTCTGCTACTAGAATGAGCCAAGCCATCTCCCCTGTTTCTTATGAATTCTAATAGAAGTTGGCAGCCATACATAGCTGAAGGAAACTATGCTTAACACAGAAGCAATTCGTAGCTTTGATTTATGATGACTAACTGCCAAGCGCTGTGACCAGTGTGTAACCAGTTTTGAATTTGTAGTTTCACTTTTTTGTGTTTCAGCATTTTGTCAAAAGTTGGAAGATTTAACTTAGTTGTTCTTTACAATATGTGGATGTGGCTCACTAATGTCAGATACCTCAAACAGATATAAGAAAATGTAGCACTTCTTGTCCTTTCTCAATGCCAGTGACGGCATGTACATTGGTGTTTGGAATACTTTTTTTTACTTTCAAATTTTTTATTTTATATTACATATACATATCAATGCGTGAACAGTGTGACAACTGGGTGCCATCCATTTTAGTACAAATAAAAATAATATTGTTACTCATGATTATTACATTTATCCAGCTTACATATTTCTAATAATAATACACAGTTATAGTAGATTATAATCTTTCATTATTTCATATTGTTTGAACATATCTGACACTACTGCCATTCAATTTCTAAACCTTCCTCTTTTTTTTCTTTTTTCTTTTTTAATTACATTTATATGCCGCCCTTCTCCAAAGACTCAGGGCGGCTTACAATTTTTGGGATACAACCCAATGCGCTCAGCAATAGCCTTCATTCCATTGTATATGCCTGCTTATTACTAAGCAGCAATTTTACAAAGTCAGCTTATTGCCCCCAACAATCTTGGGTCCTCAATTGTTATTACATTTATCTTATTATGTAAAAATATGTATACTGTAATTCCCCTTTTTTTCTTATTTCTGTCTCTATTCTAACTTTTATTCATGTCACCATTATATTAAAAGAAGTTTCTTTTCTGTCTTTCATCTCTCACCTGCTTTAATACTTTAATTCATCATTATTTCATTATTCAATGTTTCAATATTCAATTCTGATACCAATCACAATATTATTTAAACATACAGAATGATTCTATTCATATTCTATACATTCATCCAATCTATATGATTCTGCTATTAATACATCTATTTATATTAAAATATATTCTTTCATTCTTTCATTATGCTCACTGTTTGACTTTATTATTTCACTGGTAATCATATTATTTAAGCATATTTAATAGTACCATCGTTCAATCTCTAATTTTCCCATTTTTAATACTTAATTCTTATTCATATATACCATATTCCACTCTTCACATCTATCTGTATTAAAATATTGTCCTTCATTATTTCATTATTATTATTTCATTGTTCAATATTTCAATATATTATTCTAGTATTTATTACAATGCATACAAAATGATTCTATTCATATTCTTTGCTTTCATCCAGTCTATATAATTCTAATGTTTATGTTAAAATATGTTCTTAAGGAAATTTTTTTCTCTCTTTTTTTTCTATCCATCATCTTTTGTTTGCATCCATACTTATTCTTTTTTTGACTTGCCTCCCATATTCTTCTCTTGGATCTTTGTCTCTATCTACATCTACGTCTACATCCTGACTATTCAATCTAAATATTTCTCTCATCCCTACCCTCTTCCACTATCTAACTTTGTGATTATCTGCTCTAACCCTAACCCCTATCTCCGTTCCCAAAGCATCTTTCTGCTTTTCCAATTCCCTTTTTAGATCTCTTGAACTGTTTCCCCCCTGGTAAAATTCATCAGTCATTATTAATGTTATTGGTATCTCCTCCTTGTTGTCTTCTTTTCGCTGATTTCCCAATTCTGCTTTTCCCTCCATTCCTTCTGCTAGCTCCTTCTTTTCCTGAGCATCTTGGTCTTTACTCATTATCCCTTGGTCTATGCCATCTATTAATTCCCAGTCACCCTATGTTCTTTCTGTATAATATCCTTTATGCTTTGAAACATCAGCTCCATCTAATTTAAAATTCCGTTCATTTCCTCCTTGTGTTGCATCTTGTCTTGTTTTAATGAATCCCACTTGTGGCCAATAGCCCAAGAACCCTTTATTCAAAGCTGAGGTTACTCTTCAGAATGCACACTAGTCACAATTCTTTATGTCCCACAGATAATCAGTCAGTTCCATTTAAATAGTCCAGTGAATTATTCAAGCCTCCTTAAGTCACTTTTATAAGTTCAATCATGTAACATAACATCCAGGGGTCATTTTCAGTTTTGAATATCCTCCTTATTCTCATATTTAAATCTCCAGTGGCCTTAGGGTAGGTAAATGTAAGTATTTTCACAGTCTTTCTGGCTGATGTCATAGTGAGATTGGACACAAGGAGTGGGTCTCCACGTTCCCATGCCAAGTTCTCCACATTGGTGGGCTCTGAAAGGAGCCAAAGCCGCCCTGTAGGGGGCAAAGCAAAGAGGGGTGCCTGCGAGGTCACGGAGAGCCGCATCTCTCCCGCCTGACCTGGGGCTTTCTTTCTCTCTCAGCCACAACAAGGAGAAGAGGCAGCCCAAACATGGTTTCCATGAAGCCGGGACAGCCGAAGACCATCTAAGATTTGTGCTGGAGCAGATTTTGGTGAACAGTGTAGAACTGGGTAAGAGGATTCTTTTTTATTAAAATGCAACCCCAAGAGAAAGTTCAGGGGAATTATTTCTTCAGAATTATTTGTCAAAGTGGCGAGTAAGCACTTTGAGAAAATTGCCAAATTGGAAGGAAAAGAATGAAAGAGAGAGATATATAAAATCTTTCTTCTTCAAAAATATAGGAAATTGGACTCTCAAAGTGGGAAAATGTGGTATTGAAAAAGCATTTTAAAATGCTGGAAGGATTTGATTTTTAAAAAATTAACATTGTTTTTATACTTGAATCACAATTCAAAATAATTTAATCAGATATACCAGCAACAATACTGTTATGCAGAAAGCGACATTTGCTGATGAGTGAAACATATACAAGCCTAGGAACATTTATTTGAAGGACGGTATTTGGAACACTTTTAAAGTATTTCAGATTATTTATGTTTTATATGTATTAAACAATTTCAGAGGGAATAGCATACATTCACGTTTCATCTTATTAGAAGAGTAGAATAGATAGGTTCATTAATCATTATACATAAAGAAAAGTTTTTCTGCTTTTTAAATTAAATCATAGAATGTAAGCCCTTCATGGCATGGGTCCAGGTTTCTTAAGGGACCATCTCACCCCACTGGAATTCTCCCTTGCCACTCTTGTTGGCAGAGAAGGCATGCTGCAGGTCCTATCAGCCCAAGTTTTCTGGCTGGTGGGGTCCAGGAGGAGGGCCTTCTCTGCTCTTGCTCCTGCTCTGGAACATCTTGCTGTGAGGTTGGCCTCAACCTTTTTATAAGGACCTAAAGACCTGGCTCTGCCAGTTAGCTTGGGGCCCCAGTGGGGGAACAGTGCAATGGAGGTGGTTGATTGAGTAATAACAGATCCCACCTGTCCCCTCCACTCCATCCCCAGCCGCCCCATGTGTCTTTGGCTATAAGGTTTGGCTATAAGGTCAAATGATTTTAACATTTGATGTTTTAACTAAGATATAATTGTCAACCTTGAAGCTGATCTGACCGAGGCCATTTTGAGGCTTCAGTGTTGCCACACTGGAGCTGAGGGATAGGAAGGGGGAAATAGAGATAGAGGGACTTGTGGTCAAAACAAAATACTTTCTCCTGGGAACCAAGGACATTCCCACAGATGACTGGAGAGAAGAGGAGAGACTTTGCCTAACAACTGGATGGGACCTTGATTGGATCATGTGATTGACTTGGAAAAAGGGAGAAACTTTTACTATTAATTAGGTGAAAACCACGGGAATATTAAGAGTCAGTTTTCACCAGCTTATGCCAATATATGTCCAATAAACCAATTCTTTGAGGAACCTACTTGCTTTGGAGCTCTGTTTACTATGGATGTATTACTTGGAACCTTGACAGTAATTGTAAGTTGCCCAGAATTACTCTATGGTAAGATTGGTGGCCAATAAATTTTATAAATAAAATAAGAGCCAGAAGAAACTTTAGATTATCTAGTGAAATTCCCTGCCCACCATAAGAGCATCTTTGACAGAAAGCAACCAATCACAATTTAAATACTTCTAATAAGGAGAGTCTACCATGTCATATGTTGATTTGTTATATTGCTAAACAGTGCTTATCATTAATAAATTCTTCATGACATAAAATTTAAATATGTTACCTTGTAATTAAAAATTAATTGTTTCTTGTCTTGTGAAACAATGAAGATCAAGTCTAGCCTGCCTTGTGCATGACAGCTCATCAGATACTTAAGGGCAACTATCACGTCTCCCCTCCAATTGGCTCTTCTCCAGACTAGGCATATCTAAGTGATTCTAATCAGTCCTTCTGAGTCACCCCGCCCCCACAGCTCCTTATCTTGGTTGGCCTTCCCAATTTGGTTGTCTCCTTCTAAAATGCAGTGCCTAGAACTGGATTCAATATTGTAAATATGATTTGATCAATATAAAACAGAGGGGAATATTTTTTCCTGATGTGATTACTTCTATTGATGTATCCCAGGAACATGGTTCTTTTTTTAAATCGAATCATATGATTGGCTCATGTTTCTTCCGAGATCCATCACATTATCCAACTCCTTTTCATTTATACTGATGTCCAGTGTGGCTTTTCCATCCTATACTTGTGCTTTTGGCAATGAAATTGTTTTTTTTTAAAGTTCACCCCACATTTTTGTTTTGGACAGAATGTTGTGGATAATATCCACAATTAATTTCAATCATGAATGAAGGGTTTTTTTTGCAAATAAAAATTAATGAAAATGATGAAGATGCTACTTCTTGAATGAAGAGGAACTGGTTGGACTAGATGACCTACAAGGTCCCTTCCAACTCTGTTAATCTGTAATCTGTAATCTAATCTGATGCTGGATGAAGAGGATAAACATATGGAGATAAATTACCAGACTGTTGCATAAAATAAATTGACCACTAAGTCAAACATAATATGTAAGCACAATATGCAAACATTAGCACACTATTGCTCAGTTTGAATTATTTGCCAGAATGAAGTGGAACAAATGTTATGACTATCTTTTCAGATCCCAAGTTGTCTCCAAACTTGCAAAATACATTATTAATGGAAATCTATTTACAATCTGCAATAAAAATTATTTATTTATTAAATTCCTACATCAACCATCTCACCTAGAATTAGAAGTAGACCTTAGAATTGAGGGCAAACTTATTGGTAACTGAATCTATACTTTTCTTTTTGCCTTTGTCTCAACAGCTTTGATTGAGTATTTGTCCCTTTTCCTTTTGTCACAGCTGCTTTAATGCTGCCAATTTGAACAGCATACTCAAGGTCCAGCTGGAACTTAGAAGGAAGGAAAACCTTGTCTGTATACAATAAGTCATATCCCAAATTAACACCAATTGGGCTTCAAACAGACCATTGCCTACTCCCCATTTTTTTCCTTAGACTAAATTAGGCATAATTAATTTCATGTTTTGATTCTTGAAGATGAATGGCTTCTCTTTGTACCTTCTTGTCAGACTTGCCCCAATTCAATCCCTTAGGAAAGAAAAATTTTGATTCCATTTGGTTAAAGCAAAGGATTATTTTACTAAGAGTGTTGGTTGCAGTAAAGTCAAGCCAGCTCTGAAATCCATACTCACTGGATAGAAAGATAAGGTGTAGGTTTGCACCCAGCACATCCCTCTCCCTGTGACCAGCCAACTGGAGCTTGCTAAGATGTTTTGAGAACTCTGAGATGTTTGGGAGTAATCTGCATATGCCTAATCATGGGATGCTGGTACAAACAGGATCCGGCTGCTCTGGTCCTTCTCCTTTGTCATTTCCCTCCTCCCAATCCTACTAAATGGATTGAGGTATCACCAATATGCTGATGATACTCAACTGTATGTCTCGGCCCATGGTGAGTTAAGTGTTGCTATGTCCTCCCTCTCACAGTGCCTGGAGGCTGTTAGGGGCTGGATGGGGAGCAACGGGTAAACTAAACCCTTGCAAGACTGAATGGCTCTGGGTTTGGGGTTCGTTGGCTCAGGGAGAATTGCCACCTTTGGTCTTGGGTGGGGTGGCTCTACCCCAAATAGACCCTGTGCGTAATCTAGGGGTTTTCCTGGACTCATAACTCCTGCTCAAAGAGCAGGTGGGGGCCATGGCCAGGACGGCTTTTGTGCAACTACAGGTTGTACACCAGTTATGCCCTTTCCTGGACCAACAGTCCCTACTCACAGTCACTCATGCCCTAGTCACTTTCCAACTTGATTATTGCAATGTGATCAACATGGGGCTGCCTTGAAGAACATCTGGAAGCTCCAGTTGGTGCAAAATGCAGTGGCCTGCATGGTTTTGTGCAGACCCCATGTTTCACCTCTCTTGCGGGAGCTCCATTGGTTGCCAATTTGCTTCCGGGTGAATTCAAGGTATGGTTGTCACCTGTAATGCTGTTTATGGCTTGGAACTAGGTTAGCTGAGGGAACCTCTCTTGCTGGTCACATCTATCTGACCAGGGAATGCTGGTGGTCCCATCCCTGAGGGAGATACACCTGGTGGGACCCAGAAGAAGGGCCTTCTCCATGGTGGCTCCTTCTCTCTGAAACATCATTCCCCCAGAAAATAGAATGGCCTCCTTTCTAATACTCTTCTGGAAGGCACTGAAGACCTGGTTCTACCAGCGGGCCTGGGGAACCCAGAATGGGATAGAGCCCATCAAATGGCTCGTGTGATCTGCTGTCGTCAGGGCGGGGGGTGGGAGTTGGTGATTTTTTAATTTATTTTTTTCCACATTTTGTTCTATTGTACTTTATTAATTTATTTGATTCTTTTTGTTAGTTTTTATTGTTTTTTATTTTAAATGTGGTTTTACATTCTGTAAGCCACCTCGAGTCACCATGGGTGAATAGGCAGCAATATAAATTCAATAATCAGTAAGTAAGTAAGCAAGTAAGTAAGTAAATAAATAAATAAATAAATTTCCTATCATGTACACACAAAGCTTTATTGCCTGCTCATCTTTCCCTCTTTCATCGTACCCTTCTTTTTATGGCAGGATGCCTGTGAGCCCCCACCCCAGCCAAACCAGGCAGATGTGACACGTCTTTTGGTGTCCATATATATGTTTTGTTTCATGAAATAACCATCCTTTCCCCTTAGCTTCCAGCTTACACCAGAATTCCAAAAAACGCAAATCTCTTTATACAGAGAACAAAAAGCTCACATGTGTACGTATTTAGAAAACAGTTTTTAAGTTTCATAATATGTTGAAATCTTTGAATCAATACCTGGTGGCTGCTTTATTGAAGATATTAACAATAATATATTTTACAGGAAAACCATTATAGAAAATTCAAATGTAATATCTTTCAGTATCTACAAATATAGTTGGAGTTATTGTCAATTTTTGGAAAAATGCCCTTATTTTCCTTTAAAATGCTTTGCATGGATAATCCAAATGTAATGAGACATAAAATGAACGGTGTTTTGTATGATTTTGAAAAAAAATGAATATGCACTGAGGTACATAGATTGCAATGTGAAAAGAAAAGACAATACATGTGTATCAGTCAGAAAGGACAAGAGATAGACAATAGGCATTTTGAATGGAAGTACTATAATATAATAGCAAATCTTAGAATTGAAAAATAATAGCAGATATGATGTATTTTGAATATTACAGGAAAAGAGGTACGATCAATAGAGTAGAATAAAAGAATAATCAAAATGTTTTCTTCTGGTGCAGAACATATATTTTAGAATAATCTCAGCTAGAAAAAAAGTATCAATTTTATTACAATGCAACTGAATGCTAAAACATATTTTTTCAGCATTTAAGGACTTAAGGTGATGCTTCAGCTCAAGAATGTGCCTATTTGTTCACTAAGGATTAATTGCTAGTCAATATGTAATACTAGAAAAGATAGATATATCAATAGAAATAAATCCAGACTTGCCTATAGAGGAGACATATTTAAATCAGTGGTTTTTTTTATATTCGTATGAATAAATCTGGATCCAATAAAGGCTTCATTAGTAGTAGGAATAGAAGACTTCTAGAAAATCTTTGCATGAGCATCACATTTCCCAAAATGGAATTGTCAATAAAAGAGGACGACCTCTTCAATCAACCAGAATATGGCTAGAAGGGACCTTGGAGGTTTTTGAATTCAATCTCCTTCTCAAGCAGGACACCTATATCATTTCAGACAGGTAGCTGTCCAAGCTTTTCTTAAAAACCTCCAGTGATGAAGCACCCACAACCTCTGAAGGCAACTTCTGTTCCACTGGTTAATTGTTCTCACTGTTAGGAAGTTTCCTTAATTCCAGGTTGCTTCTTTCCTTGATTAGTTTTCATCCATTGTTTCTTGTCTTGCTTTCTGATCCTTTGGAAAATAAATTAACCCCACTTCTTTGTGGCAGCCTATCAAAGACTGGAATCCTGCTATCATGTCATGCCTAATCCTTCTTTTCTCTGGACTAGCTATACCCAATTCCTGCAACCATTTTTCATATGTTTTTTTTATCTCTAGGCCTTTAATCATCTTAGTTGGTCTTTACACTTTTTGCAAAGTCTCAACTTCTTTTTTTAATGTGATGACCACATTGGATGCAGCCTTACTAAGAATTTATAAAGTGGTAATAATACAGCCGTGGGCAAACTATGGCCTGGGGGCCGGATTCGGCTCGTTCGGCTGTTCTATCCGGCCCGCGGAGCCGAAAAAGCGGAGGGTTCTCTTGGTCTCCCAGAAGGCTATGTGAAGTAATCTAACTTTGAATTTATATTAGTTCACACAAACACTCCATCCATGCTTTTGTTCTGGCCCTCGGCCAGTTTAAGAACCCATTGTGGCCCTCGAGTCAAAAAGTTTGCCCACCCCTGTACTCATATTTCATGTGATTTTGATGTTATGCCTCTGTTTATACAACAAAGGATTGTATTAGCTTTTTTGGCTGCTGTTGCACACTGCTGGCTCATGTTTAGGTGATCGTCAGCTAGGACTCCAAGGTCCCTCTCACAGTTACTGTTTTTGAGCCAGATTTCACCTAATCTGTACTTATATGTCTGGTTTTTCCTGCCTAGGTGTAAAGCCTTGCTTTTTCACATTAAATTTCATGTTGTTGTATAGGGCCCATTGTTCAAGTCTGTCAAGATCTTTTTGAATCCTGAGCTTGTTTTCTAGGGTGTTGATTATTCCTGCCAGCTTAGTGTCACTTACAAACTTGATAAGTTTCCCTTCTATTCCCTCATTTAAGTTATTTATAAAGATATTGAAGAGTACTAGGCCTAAGACAGAACCTTACAGTATGCCCCTGCTTACCTCCCTCCATGTAATACCATTGAGTGCAGTTTGTCAGCCAGTTACAAATCCATCTGATGGTGATGCTGTCTATCCCACATTTTTCTAAATTATAAAGAAGTAGATTACGGTCTACTTTGTCAAATGCCTTGCTGAAGACTAAGTATACTACATCTACAGCATTTTACTTTGTCCAAGAATGAAGTAAGATTGGTTTGGCATGATCTGTTTTTAACAAACCTATACTGGCTATAAATAAAGTTATAACTTTATTTGTTTCAAGATGTTTGAAGATCTGTTTTTTTATTATTTTTCCCAGTATCTTCCCAAGTATTGATGTTAGTCTGATCAGTCTGTAATTTTCAGGATCTGTTTATTCTTCCTTTTTTGAAGATGGGAACCACATCAGCTCTTTCCAATCCTCAGGTAATTCCTCGGTGCTCTAGGGTTTTTGAAAGATATGGTACAAAGGTTCTGAGATAATATATGCCAGTTCCTTCAGAACCCTGGGGTGTAATCCATCAGTTCCCAGTGATTTATATTCACCAAGATCATACAGGTGTTCTCTTACCATTTTCTTGCTTATTTTAATTTTTATTTCTGTCTTTTACACATGTTTTTCATAGGTTGGATAATAGTTTCTTTTGTGTGATGACTGATGCAAAGAATGAGTTAAGCAGCTCTGCTTTCTCTTTATTGCCTGTTACTTTTATTTATTTATTATTTATTTATTTATTTATTTGATTTGTCAATTGCTTACAAGATAATAGGTATAAGTATAAACATGAGTAAGAATACAGGAAATAGGTACGAATAAATGGGGACAATAGGACAGGGACGGGAGGCATGATGGTACACTTATGCACGCCCCTTACAGACCTCTTGGAATAGGGTAAGGTCAATAGTGGATACTTCCTTGCCATCTTCTCTATTTAGCGAACCAACTGTTTCCTTGACTTTTTTCTTGTTATTTATATGCTGAAAGAAACTTTTAAAAATTATATTTGACTTTTGTTTGTTCATTCTTTGCTTTCCTGACTTCATCTTTGCAGATTCAGGCTATATGCTGACATCCTGCCTTAGTTATGTGTCCCCCTTTCCATTTTTGTACTTATCCTTTTTTGTCTTTCAGTTTATCACAGAGATATTTGTGCAACCATGCTGGTTTCTTCTTGGATTTTATGTGTTTCTTTTTCATTGTGTTGCATTGGGCTTTTATGGTCATATTTTTTCAGAGTTTCCCATGCACCTTGAGATATTTTTCCCCTTAGGATTTCCATCCATAGAATTTTTCTTAGGCTTTCTCTGAATTTCTTAAAATCAGCTCTTTTAAAGTTTAAGACTCTGGTTACATTATATTCTATTGCTTGTGTTTGCATTATATAGAATTCTAATATGACGTAGTCACTCTCCATAAGATGAATTGTCTTCTCGCATATGTTCTGATGATATAATGGATTGAACATTGTTGGGATCAAGTACTATATTCATTTTCTTGAAAGAAATCATTTGGGACCTACTGTTTGTATTATCATACATCTCCCTCATATTTATGCCAGGTTTTCCCTTTGAAAAAAATAAGGACAGGACATATATTTGAATATATAGCATAAAAGCTAAGAAAAATAATTGTTTCCTAATCCCTAGCATTCTATTCAGGTTTTTAGAAAGATTGTAATAGATAGGTAGTAATGTCCATTTGTGTTTCTACATGAAAGAGAAATTCTTTACTTCATAAAAATGTGAATATTTCTCTCCCTCTCCCTCCCTCTCTCTCACATACACACTCACGCTCACACACAGAAACACCTCACTCCAGTTCTGCCATGATGTAAAGAATAATCCTGATTTGTACAAGGGGAACACTGGAGTTCTTTTTTTATTACCTGGATTGACATTCTGCTCAACAGTGAACAATGGGCTGATCTTCTGATAGTTAATGCTGTAAAATTTAATTATTTTGTTTTCCAGTTTCACACTTTCTAAATAAATGTCAATACCTAAGATTAACTTTTTAAAAAAATCACAAAAAAGAAAACTTGAGAAAAGTCCAAATTTCCTTAAAAAGATCTTTTCCTTTATAATCTTTCATGGTGACACTGATTAATTAGTTAGGTTCACAATATCTCTTTTATTTTTATTTTCATGTGAAATTATTTACTTTCTCAAGTTACTGAAGAAATCAGGATATGATTTTGCAAGGTGTCATTGATTCAGAACTTAGGAAATAGAAAAACCAAGAAAATACTTTGGTGTTACTGTTTAATGATGAATAGCAGTGTTTTTATCAGTTCAAAATGTCAATAAAATGTTAAGTCTTCATGATGCAAAAGGCAACACCTGTGTGATTATTTTAAAGCTGTCACTAAATCAAAAATTATGAGAAAATATCTCCTAAAAACACAGTGGTTGCATTTTAATGATCTTATTTATGATTAAAACTTTACACAGAGAACATCATAATTTGACAAGCACTTTTAAGAAATACAGTAGATGTTCATTTCCATAAAATCTGTCTCCTAAGAAAAGGTGATTATTATTTGTATTTTATAAATTAATGTTTAAGATTAATATATTATAAAAACTATATCTTTTCAAGTTTGTGTTTAGGATCAATTATATGATAACAATAAATAAAACTATTTTGGTTGACACACATGATTAATGTATAGCCTAACAAGCAAGAAAAGAATTACAGCTTTCTTAATGGCTATGGTATGTTTTCCTTATATATAGCATTTGATCTCAGTAGGAGAGGTCTGACTTAGCCTTCTTCCTAATCTACTAGTTTTCTATGTATAGAAAATTACTTTTATCCTAGAAAAATATCCAAGTACTCTGATTTAGCTTTTTTTTACCACTTTGTCTAAACTAGAGCCAACTGCTACTTCAAATATATCAGATGTATGTCAGAGTTACCTTACATACCTCTAGGAAATAACTTAAAATTATATTGCCATCACCTGATTTCATGCTGAAAGAAAAACTTGACTTCATATTTGATGAGCAATACTGCTAATGAATTTTCTTTTCAAGTGGGAAGACTTAAAATGGTGAAACTCTTATGTATTTATGCTTTTGATGACTTTGAGCCACCAAAATTAAATTAGTTGTTAAATAATATGAAGACATGTCAGAAAGTGTAAAAGGAAAGAGAGATATGTTGAATTTTGATTCTGGAAATTGAACTGGAAAATTAATTTATTATTAATCAAAAGAAATGTATAAAGTTTCAGGCTGGGAGTTGTGCAGGAATTAAAAGGGAAAAAAAGCTTTATTGATGAGGGGAAGCACAGACCATGGATGGGGACATGATCTGAGTATGATGACAGGGCCATGCATGTGTTCATGCCTTTAAATTACCAAAATTCTCTGTGTAGCAGGAAACCCTGGTAACACAATGTCCTTGCATTATATGTAAGTATATTCTACTTATACTTGAGTGAATGTGATAGAACTTCCATTCAGAGTTAGCTATCAAATACATTAGAGTTGGAAATTAAGAAACAAAAATTCAGTGAGTAAGTCTTGCTACCAACTACACCTTCATTTAGATCAATGTATACATGAGATATTCTAATACTAACACATCAGGTGTTTGGGAAAATGTTTAATTAGGGTTCAGAAAAAAGAGAAAGAACAATGTTTTACATAGGTTTCTGGCCTATAAAAAGTAGGAATAGGATGGATTAGAAATTGCTATGAAAAAACTATAATTTCTTATACATGTGGAATTATGTTGCATTTTAATAATTAAATGCTTTACTGTGATGATGACATTTTAATATTTTAATATTAAATATTAATATTATTTAAAATATTAATTTTTAATATTTTTAATATTAAAATATATTGTTTTACTGGATATTGTAATTGCCTTTGGACACAATTTATACAAAAAGGAGTTTAAAAAATTATTAAATTATTAAAGGGGGGCCTCTGCCCAGATCCGGCTGGTTCGCCAGTTGCGCCCATTCCTGGACCGAGATGCCCTGCGCACAGTCACTCAGGCGCTCATCATTTCCCGACTCGACTACTGTAACGCTTTCTACCTAGGACTGCCCTTGCATACTTGGAGGCTTCAACTGGTGCAGAATGCGGCCGCGTGGGTAGTGATGAGAGCCTCCCGATACTCCCATATTACACCCCTCCTGCGCGACCTACATTGGCTTCCGGTTGCCCTCCGGGTGAGATTCAAGGTTTTGGTATTAACATTCAAAGTCCAGCATGGCATGGGTCCAGGTTATTTACGAGAACGACTCCTCCCAGCATCAAATACCAACCGCCCTGTATGGGCGCACAGACGGGGTCCCCTCAGGGTGCTGTCTGCGACTCAATGTCTCTTGGCGGTGACACAGGGGAAGGCCTCCTCTGTGGCGGCTCCCACTCTGTGGAATCTTCTTCCGCTGGAGCTCGGTTGGCCCCGATCTCGCACCTTCCGCCACGATTTGAAGACCTGGCTCTTTTCACAATCCGGGCTGTGCTGACTCTCTGGGGGTCAGTTTTATTTTAACTATGGGGTTTTAACTTTAATTCGGCTTTAATTTGTTTAATATGTTTTTAACTAATTTATTTATTGTTGTATTTTTTAGCTGTGAGCCGCCCCAAGTCCTTTTTGGAGAGGGGGCGGCATATAAGTCAAATAAATAAATAAAAAATAAAATAAAATGTTAAAAACAAATAGTTTCAAGAATGCTTTATGAGATTAACAAAGCCCAAATTCATTAACACAATTTCTAGCAACAAGATTTTTATTAAAAATCACAATGGACTAATTCATATTGTTTTCAAGCAAATTCAAAACTTTACTTTGCCATTATTACTTAGAAAACTGGGAAATTAATGCCATTAAAGTTATTCTCCTTTTCTGTGTGCCTACTGAGCTGTGACATCTGATCAAATACAAGTTGTGACACTTTTTAGATTTGTTTACCAATAGCTGGCAGCACTATTCTTTAGTTCCGCACCACTGAATTTTTCAAATATAAAAATCATCTTTCATACTTTACTGATAATCCTTTGAGACCATCATTTCTAAGTTTTTAATCATTTTTAAAGTAATGCATATTATGTTTATTTTAAGGCCAACATTATCAACCAATTAATGCCTTTTTAAGAAATTAAATTGGCTGAAAATAGAAATGTTTGTATTTTTAAAAATTGTGGTTGTAGATCTTACACATTCATTTTAATTATTTAAATTGATTTGGAAGCTCCCCAATCGTGAGTAACATACAGTTAAAATACAAATAACATATATCAATTGTCAGTCCATTGCTAAGACTGTTCAAAGACAATTTTATGTGTTCTGGTGTCATATATTTTGAGATGACACAGTGAAAACTGGTCATTTGTTCCAACAGCTCTTCGTGGTAGTGTCCCTTTTGATTTGATTTCTTGACTATGAACCTGGTCTATAGGCTGTTTTGGCTGTGATAGGGACTGGTATTTTAGCTTGAACATTACTTTCGTGTGCTTTATTTTTTTCTGATGGGTCGGTTTAATGAAGCAGCCTAGGAGTAGTTGCTCAACTGAGATTGTGAACTCCAGAGTGCCTGACATGTAGATACTGCACTGCTCTTGCTCATGAATGTAGATACTGCACTGCTCTTACTCATGCACAATCATGCCTGCTGTCCCAGTCCTATTGTCCTATTTATTTGTCCCTATTTCCTGTATTCTTACTCGTATTTATACTTATATCTATTACCTTGTAAGCGATTGACAAATCAAATAAATAAATAAAATAAATGAATACCATTTTCAAATATGTTGTGCTATAAAATGAAAAGTGAGCTGTGGACACAAAAAACACGAGACTTCTTCTGCATTTACTATTGTTTTGACTATAACTCAGAACCGATCCTTAGGCTATTGAAACTGTTGTTGTTTTTACTGGAATTTAATTGATAGATTCATCTATCTACACATACATAGATACATAGCCATTTTACCTATTGGTTAAGTTAAGGTGCAGACCTAGAAACCAAGAGACTGTGAATTCAAATCCCACCTAAGGCTGGGGGACTTTGGGCCAGTCACTCTCTCTCAGCCCAACCAACTCACAGGCTTGTTATTGTAGGGAAAACAGGAGAAGGAAGGAGTGTTAGGTATATTTGCTGCTTTGAGTTACTTATAAAGTAATAAAAGCAGGTTAACATATGATAAATAAATAATAAAACTTTCTTCTCATATTCCTGTTGCTTGATCACATTCATCTACTGGCTTCATCTTGGTTGCAAAATCCAGGTGACCACTGAATGGCAGCTAATTCTCTTTTTCAATAGGTTTACTGGTTGACAAATCATTTAAGAAAAATTATATAGATGTAGAACATCCTTCCAACTCTCTTTTCTTATTGAGGATTTCTTTCTCTGTCTCTGTTTCTGTCTCTCTCTCTCTCTCCCTCCCCCCTCTCCCCTGTCTCTTGATGAGCATTTACTAAAACAAAAAGTATAGGAAATAAGGCTGTACTAACTAAATGCATCTTGACCTGAAAAGTAATTGCATCACAGAGGTTATATCTTAGTGAGGCTTTGACTCATTCTTTCAATTAAAAAGATTAAAACAAAGTGAGTTTGATTCCACTGGACACCTCGCTTCTGGAATTGTGACTTTTAAAATATGCATATGCAAAAACTGCTTTCATTGAGCAAGGCAAAGTGGCTGTGGTTCCTTAGAAGCAGAGGGCATTTCTGTTCACTAAGCCAATTTGAAAAAGTGGTTTGATGTAATCTTTGTTGAAGAAAATGCTTTTTAAAAGCTTGCAAAGCTCTTACAGGAAAAGAAATCTGTCCTAGCAGAAATTTAAATGCTTTTTTTTTTAAAACTCAGGGTCTGAGTTGTTTTACAGTTCATAATTTTGCTGCTGAAAAGGGATGCCTGTTCCTGACATTTTTGAAGTCCTTTAATACCTTCATGATTCGAGCCATAATATTTTCTCCTTGCTGACAATAACAATTATTATCTATTTGGTAGAGCCAGTGTACATGGATAATAATTTCATATTTTCATTTTCTATTAATATAGGAAAAGATTTAAAAAACTAATTTTAAAGATAATTGCAAATGTTCACCTATATTTTTTTAAAATGTGCTTTTCAAAATAAAAGTGGAATATTATAAGATGCTAGCTTTAGAATGTATACTAACTGGTTCAGAAACATTATCAACCTTATCTCAAAGAATCTAAAACATATGAAGAATGGTTACAGGAACTGGGCATGGCTAGTCAAGTGAAGAGAAGGAACAGAGGAGACATGATAGCAGTGTTCCAGTATTTGAGGGGCTACCACCAAGAGGAAGGGGTCAAGCTATTTCTAAAGCACCTGTAGGCCAGACAAGGAATAATGGATGGAAAATGATCAAGAAGAGATTCAACCTAGAAATAAGGATAAATTTTCTTACAGTGAGAACCATCAACCAATGGAACAGAAATTGTGGGACCTTCATCTTTGGAGGCTTTCAAGAAGAGACTGGAGTGCCATATGTCAGAGAGGGAGGGAAGGGGGGAGGGGAGAGAGAGAGAGAGAGTGTCTCCTACTTGGGGGTTGGACTAGATGACCTACAAGGTCTCTTCCAACTCTATTATTCTGTTAAATCCAGGACCAGAATGTTACCATTTTTCTTTACCTTTTGTTTTCTCAAGTGTATAAATTTGGTACAAGAGTAGAGCTCTTTGATTTTCATAAATGCTCCACAAATTCCTGAACCTATCTACAGTAATTGGCATCCAAGGGAAAATGTAAATTGGCCAAGTCAACTTTTATATTCCTAAAGAACTCCCACAAAGGAATTTATATTGACAAATTTCTTTCTTAGGTTTGAGTCTTGACACCTTTCTGATTTAAAGTTATTTATTGTTCTGTTTGCTCATATATCTTGTCCCTAATTATAGCTAGCTATTAAGATTAATGGTTTCTCAAGCAGGCTGCACTTGCCAAGTTTACCTTTTTATTTTGCTTGCCTGATGGGTATATAGAAGCTAGATGTAGTTTTCAGAGTTATTTTTTCTTGTAAAAACAGGAATGATTAATCAGCTGTAGGGATAGCAACACAGGTCCACTTTGGATTAACCCCAGGATAAAATACATCCACCTGATACAGGCTCAAGAACCTCAAAATGTATTAGTCAATGACAAGCCTCTTTTCTGGAGGGATTTGGTTAATCTTTTTGCCACCTTGATTTAATAATATTTGCACGTTCTCTCAAAAGACACGTTTGCCATTGTTATGTGCTTCTTCTGACCCATAGGTGCATTGTCCAGTTTCCTGTACTGAAATCTTTGATTTTCAGAAATTTTTTAATTCATAACAAGAAGCAATAATAGTTTATGCATATGCTTCATGACACAGAAAGAATGATGATGAAAGAAAGAAATGAATGCTGGATAAAAAGAAGTCAGAAAAAGTTGTGGAAATACTTTGTCTGAACAATTTCTTTCTTTTGAGGTTTTTGAGTTAAGGTGTGTATGGGCAGAGTGTAGAATTAAAAGTGGGCATAGACATTACTGTGCTCTGCCCCAGTCTTTCATACTTTTTTATTTATGCATTTTTCTTTCTAGCCTCTAGGCTTGAACACTGGGGCCAAAAGGTTCTATAGCAGAGGTGTCCTCCTTGTGTTTTTTTTATCTAGTGTGCATGCATGCAAGAAGCACGTAAACCTGCCAGATGCTGTTTATGTTTTTTGTGCAGCTGGGCATAACGGAACAGGTAATAGACAGACAGACAGACAGACAGGCAGGCAGGCAGGCAGGCAGGCAGACAGACAGACAGACAGACAGAGACAGACAGACAGACAGAGAGACATTGGTATCTTTAGACAGTTGTCCTTGAAGATATTGTCCCCAATTATTAGTTCCTATTTCTTATATTTAAACTTATGTTTATTTTTATTTCTATTGTATTGTAAGCTTTTGGCAAAATAAATAAATAAAATAAAATAAATAAAATATTTTAGAAAGTTTCCCATATGGAATAATAGGTTTGTGGTGCAAATTATTTATAGAGACAACAGCCGTCAAAAAAATACCTTGGGAAAAGCAGACTGAGTTAGTTTGATGATCAAAATAGAAGGATGAGTGTGGGTTAGATCACTTCATAGCCTTCATTTTTGCACAGATATATGTACCAGAAGTTGGCTGACCCTCAAGGCTAGAGGAAAGAGTAATCAGAACACTTCATGGTTGAGAGATCAAAGCTGAAATCTGAGACACAAGGACCTCCCTTGATTTTTACACTGTTCCATTTGTTTGACTTTCAGTAGAGCCTTTTTATCTTCACTTCATATTTCGGTACACTGTGTGTGTGTGTTTTTGTGTGTGTGTGCGTGCGTGCGCGTGCACACACACACTATGTGACAGAATTTAAGTTAGTAAAGTGATGTTATGTTTTTTAAACTAAACAATACTTTCAAGTGACCTTCTTTAGAATGGCTACTTTTTAAACATTTGGAGTTTAAGGCTTAGATGTAAATTATTATTACTGTAAGTTATGTGGAAAAAAAGGTTGCAAAAGATTGTGTTGAAGATTTTTTTCATGTTAAATTACAGAAGGTATAGACCCGTGATGACGAACCTATGACATGCATGCCAAAGGTGGCACGCAGAGCCAGTTGTGCGGTCACGCGAGCCCCAGCCAAATTTACCTGCACTGTGCATGTGCACACCTCCCAGCTGATTTTTGGCCTGTTTGAGGTAGTTTTCGCCCTCACAGAGACTCGAGGATAGCCTCTACAGTCTTGGGAGGCCAAAAAACCGGCCTTCCAGAAATACTGCAAGTATCTGTTTTCAGCCTCTGGAAGGCCTCTGGAGCCCGGGGAGGCCATTTTTTAAAAAATTAGATTTATATGCCGCCCTTCTCCGAAGACTCAGGGAGGCTTACAATTCTTGGGATACAACCCAATGTGCTCAGCAATAGCCTTCATTCCATTGTATATGCCTGCTTATTACTAAGTGGCATTTTTACAAAGTCAGCTTATTGCCCCCAACAATCTTAGGTCCTCAATTTACCTACCCCGAGAGGATGGAAGGCTGAGTCAACCTTGAGCCTGGTGGGATTCGAGCCTACAATAATTTCAGGCAGCTGGAACTTAAGTGCTAGGCATTTAGCAGCCTGCACCACCAAGGCCCTTTTCACCCTCCTGGGGGCTCAAGAGAATCCTCTGCAGCCTTTGGAGGCCGAAAAATGGACCAAAAATGGCCAAAAACGACCCAAAAAACATCCTCAAAATGCCCCCCAAAATGCCCCCAAAATAGGCATGCGTGCTGGTCTTCAGGTTTCCGGCACTCTGGCATGTACAATGCACGTGCATATACTCACGTTCCGGTTTGGGCACTTGGTGCCTAAAAGATTCGCCATCACTGGTATAGATGTTTCTGCTATTCTCAGTCATGGTGATGGGGATGATGCGCTGCACTGCAATTAGTTACTTTGGAAAAGCAGAGAATAAAACATTCATCATCCAAGGTGATCTAGCTCTTAATTTTAACTGTTTGAATATAGAAAATAATATTCTTTTCGAAAGTCCTTTCTTCAGTTTGGCTTGTATTAGCATTTGTTTCCTGACTACTTCCAACTGTGCATAATGCATCTTATAATCTTTGAAACATATTCCTTTTTAAGAAAATTTTTAAATAGTACCTTTGTTTATGAAATCAAATGTATTACAATAAAAGATCAATAGTACTAACAGTAGTTAAACAAGAAGGATAATATTAATACAATGACATTAGGAAACTTAATATTAGTAAAATAGGTGAAAACTAGAAAATTTATTACATTTACAATTTAAATTTTCACTGCAGCCACACAAAATTTGGCTACTAGCACAGCTGGAACCTGAGGGGGAGAAATTGATGAAATACTCTTCTGTGCCTTCTGGGAGACATTACAGCAGAAGAAATATGTAACGCCTATGCAGATCCCTATAAAAGTTGCAATAAAACAATACTATTTGATGATTTCTATTTATCTAGAATCACATGGGCAAGTAAATTCTGTTAATGGGGCGATAATTAATCTGCCCTGTAATAGTGTGGATGATATCACTTACTATCTGGCTTTAAATAAATTCAAAATAAACGTGTGGGGAATATCTGCATATATTGATAATTTGCAAATTGCCGGGTACCTTTGATATCAGCGTTCTGATTAGGTTTCAGGACATGGCACTTACCTTTGATTTGATAGTTGGAGAATTGTCTCTTTGGCTTGATCAACACTAAAAGATAACAGCAAATCTGTGATAAGACCATAGCAACTCACTGCATAGTTCACGGTTGATGAATTATGGGTTATGGGTTTCTGATCCAAGAATATCAGTACAACTAGAGCCATTAGAGAATCTTTATACCATTGCTTCTACTTTGAGCATTTCCATCCTGAGTACTACATTGGGAAGACGCCTTGGAGTTGTAAGAATGGACTGTAAAAATTTTGTTTGTATTTGCTCAAGCACATTTTTTTGTATAAAGTTCTACCTACAATTTTTAGATTTTACAGGAACTACATAGAAATACTTAGGCATAATAAAAGTAAAAGGCATATTCCTTCTAGATATATATCAAGGGATCCAATCATTTTTAACATTTACACTAGTTTAATGGCCAATAACCCTGATTTTCACACATCCAAATTTGACTGACATAGAAAGATGCAGCTGTTATCTTGTGCACTTCCATCAAGCTCAGAAAAGCTATGAAAACCATGATTGACTTCAGCAAAGTAAACAAGCTGAGTATAAATTACCAAAAATAAATAAAATAAATTAAAAACTAAAATTGAAAAAAATGTAAAGTGCTTGTTTGCAAGGAAAAAGGCAACGCTAGCGGGTGGAGTTAAATGCGACATCAGTTTAGAGTCCTTGTGTTGCCACAAGAGATCCTAGTCCAGCCACCCCTTGAATTCAGTTGGCATTTATCTTGTGCCAATTTATTGCTGACCATTAATTGACAAAATTTTTATGTATAGGCGCGAACAATCAATCTTTCTGACTGCAATTCAATCTATGATCCTGCATCTACCAGAAATCAATTTAGTTGGATAACAAATGCAAATAAAATAATCACACTTCAAATATATGGAAGTGGTCTTCCATGTTCAGGGGACCTGAAAAGTATCAGGAATTTATATTACTCAAACATTCTCAGGGTCCTCAATAGAGATCAAGGGATTCTTTTACTCCAAAGGAACGGGATTACTGTTAGTAGCCTTAAAAGTGTTTGAGGGTAAAACCCTTGTCCAAATTTTATACAGAGTCAGGACTTATATAGGACTTCATATGAAGAATTTTTTTGTATAAGTTTGAGTATAATATTAAAAATATACATATATAAAAAATATTTCATATTTTAAAAAATATTTCATATTTTATTATTTTTAGAAGAATGGGATTGCCTTCATGAAACTTGTCAAATGTATTTGTCAAAATGTGCAAAATGTAAAATAACCCCATAATACTGTGCACGCCATGTAAATTTTAATAAATGATTGTTGAACAATATTAATTTGTGATCAGTTCAATAGATCTATGCATACTGTATATATTAGCAGATAAGTCCATCTATGGAGAAGACAATCCTCAGTATTTTCATATAAAACTCCCTTAATTTTTTCAATATATTCTGAAGGGCTTCAGAAATGACAAGTTATTTGTATCAATAAATGTTGTTTTCCAGAACAGGTTGTGTTTTAAATTTTCCCAATTGGCTTATCCAGGGGTGGCACATTTTTCATGGGATTTGGGTTCAGCTTATCTGAGACTATACAGTATGTAGGTTCTTTTAAAAAGTATTGCTGTATATATTCACGGATAAGTCTATCCATGCGTAAGCATAAAACTCAATTTTTTTGGATGTATTTTGGAGCCTAAAATTGTCAGCTTATCTGCAAATATATACAGTAGCTATAAAACTTCGTCTTGGATCGACTTTAGTTTTATGACCTTCCATTTATAGAAAGAATGAGGCATTGCAGCATATAAAAAGGGTATCTATTAGATAAGGAAACATTCAGTAACTTGTTTATCTTAATTAAAATCCGAACTGTTTAAATAGTTTATTGACTTTTCACCTGCAACCTATATTGCAACATTAAGGCTGCATTAATATATCTACTTAGAAAAGTATAGGCTCCTTTGAAAATAGTATATATACTTATTAGTAAAGAATATATACTGTTATGTTAATATTTGCCATACTGGTATTAGAAAAAATTTGAATGGCTGTTATTTTAGCAACATACTAATGACTACATGATACAATAAAATAGAAGAAATCAATATGACATGATGAAGTAGAAATACAAAGATTTTATAGATTGAGACTGAGAACTTGGCAAGTAATCATGTAAACATAGCGGAAAAAGGATTTCTCTGTATTTTTAAGGAAGCTAGAAATGACAAGTTATGTGTCAAGTACCTCTATATATAGTCAGGGAAAGTTGGGAAGATTTGTAATATGTCATTGTTTTGGATTTACAATAACCATTGTTCCTGCAAGAAACCTGGCTGGATCAAAGGTTTGAGAAGACATTTTTGATCTATTCTATTGTTTAACTTTTTATGTTTGTTTACCTTTTTATTTTATTTTTATTTATTTTTTTATTTTATTTTATTTTATTTGTCAATCGCTTACAAGATAATAGGTATAAGTATAAACATGAGTAAGAATACAGGAAATAGGTATGAATAAATGGGGACAATAGGACAGGGACAGGAGGCACGATGGTGCACTTATGCACACCCCTTACAGACCTCTTAGGAATAGGTTGAGGTCAATAGTGGATAGTTTGAGGTTAAAGGAATGGGGGTTTGAGGATGTAACAACAGAGTCAGGTAGTGCATCCCAGGCATTTTCCCAGAATCCTTCTCAAACATTGTTCTAGTGTTAGTAGTAAAAGCTTGTTAATATGAATGTGTTTTATTTCTGAACTGCTTTTTCAACTAAATAATCTGCAGTGATGCTATGTCAGTAGTTCAAATAAATAAATTAATAATATTTACTTTGGTAACATTTTGTATTTAAATCGGTCCTCAGATAAGGAGACAGGAAGACAGCTATATTAATTAAGGGTAACAAAAAAATCAGAAGGAATCTGGTGGAAGCTTTTTCAGCTAACAGATCTTACTAAAAAAACCATACATTTTCAAGAGCATAAGTCCTCTTCTTTCCCTTCCCCCGCCTCATCCCGGTTTAAATCCTATATCAGTCCAGTCACTCTGTGCATCTGATAAAGCGAATGGCAGCCTTTTAATAAAAATTGTGAATTGGAAAAAGGTGCTATCCAACTCCTTCTCATTTTCTGAACTAATTAGTAATCTTATCTTTTGACTACTTTCTTAATTACTAAAGATTATGATTATTATTGTTTTATTTTATTTATTTTATTTTATTTATTCAACTTGTATGCCGCCCTACTCCCTAAGGACTCAGGGCGGCGAACATTAAAACAGAGAAAAATTTACAATAAAACAGAATTAAACAACTAAACAAGCCAAATAAAGTTAAAATAAAACCCAACCCCGGTCATTCGAGGCCGGCCCGTTGAAACAACCAAGTCTTCAGGTCCCGGCGGAAGGAGCGGAGGTCAGGGGCCAAGCGGAGATCCACGGGGAGTTGATTCCAAAGGGCAGGTGCTCCCACAGAGAAGGCCCTAGCCCTGGGGACCACCAGCCTACAATGTCTGACTGACGGCACCCCAAGGAGGCCCCTCCTATGAGAGCGAACAGGGCGATCGGAGAGTGATGCTGGCAGGAGGCGTTCCCGTAAGTACCCTGGACCCAAGCCATTAAGGGCTTTATAAGTTGTAACTAATACCTTGAAGGCAACCCATCACAGCCAGCGCGGCTGCATTCTGCACCAGCTGAAGCCTCCGGACCATCTGCAAGAGAAGCCCCATGTAGAGAGCATTGCAGTAGTCGATTCTAGAAGTGACGAGCGCATGAGTAACCATTCGAGTTTTATATGTAAAGCACAGTATTTCACTTGATTTATTATGGAGTCAAAATTGAGAAGACAGAAAAATAAACAGTGTTACCTCTTGCATAAAGGAGAGAACTTTGCTGTATTGATACCAGACCATCTGACAGCTTGTGTTGAATTTAATATGGACTGGAAAAAAAAACCTGAGCTGCTCTCTACCTTAAAAGCTCCTTCCCACACTATTCAAACTTTTATAATGGTTGGATTTCTGTGCATAAAAACTTAGTGGATAATTTTACTCAAAAATTTGAAATTAGAATCAGTGATTTAATAATTTAACATTAAAAAACAGAACAAAAATGAATGTTGACTGATTAACGTAAGATTACAATGTTTCATTTTGAAAACTGACTAATAACCAGAGTAGAGGTAGCAAAATAAATGATTTAAAGCAGTTGGTCCCATTTAACAATTTGTACAAAGCAGTTAAAAGACAAACAGTGATAGATACAAGCATCTAGGTGCCTGATGGACCCGGAAAGGTTCCAGGCAGAGCTGGGGTTTTTTCCTACATCCCTGGTCCACAGCTCTGCCAAGACCCTGGTGGCCGCTTGGCAACAGGCGGCCGCGGGGGCTCTTGACAGAGTTGTCCCCATGCATCCCCTTACCCGTCGCAGATCCCGTGTGGCTCCCTGGTATACCGAGGAGCTCCGGGAGATAAAGCGACGGAGAAGGGGTCTAGAGAGCAGGTGGAGGTTGACCCGCTCCGAGTCTGACCGAGCCCAGTGGAGAGTCTATATCAGGACCTATCTGGTAGCTGTGAGAGCGGCAAGAAGGGTTTATTTCTCCGCTCTCATAGCATCCACAGGAAACCGCCCAGCTGCCCTGTTTGGGGTCACCCGCTCCCTCCTCCATCCGGGGGCTGTGGCAGATCCCCTGCGGGGTCGAGCTGAGGAATTTGGTCAGTTCCTGCAGGATAAGATCGCTCGGATTCAGGGGGGGGGCTGAACTCCAATTTGCCGTGGTCTGATGCCGAGGGTGCAAGTGGTCTAGCTAATGTAATCTGGACTGAGTTTGATCCTGTTTCTGAGGATGAAGTGGACAGAATTATGCAACGACTGAGTTCCACCACATGTTTGTTGGACCCATGCCCTTCCTGGTTGGTCTATGCCTCCAGGGAGGTAACATGCGGCTGGCTCCGGGAGTGGTCAACGCTTCTCTGGGGGAGGGTACCTTTCCTGCTGCCTTGAAGGAGGCGGTGGTGAGGCCTCTCCTAAAGAAGCCTGCCCTGGACCCAGCCGAATTGAACAACTTTCGTCCAGTCTCCAACCTTCGCTTCCTAGCGAAGGTTGTTGAGAGTGTGGTGGCTCAGCAATTTCCGCTTTTCCTGGAGGAAGCGGACTACCTGGATCCATACCAATCGGGCTTTCGACCCGGGTATAGCACAGAGACGGCATTGGTTGCACTGATGGATGATCTCCTGAGGGCTCGGGACAGGGGTTTTTCCTCTGTCCTGGTCCTGTTAGATCTCTCAGCGGCTTTCGATACCATCGACCATGGTATCTTATTGCGGTGTCTCGGTGGGTTGGGAGTGGGAGGCACTGTGCTCCAGTGGTTCACCTCCTTCCTCTCGGGACGCTCGCAATCAGTGTTGGCAGGGGGGCAGAGGTCGACTCCAAGGGCTCTCACTTGTGGGGTCCCTCAGGGGTCTGTCCTCTCGCCCCTCCTGTTCAACATCTATATGAAACCGCTGGGTGAGATCATCCGCGGCTTTGGGGTGAAGTATTATCAGTATGCTGATGATACGCAGTTATACATCTCCACCCCAGGCCACATCAGTGATGCCCTCTCCGTGATGTTCTGCTGTTTGGATGTGGTACGGATCTGGATGGACAGTAACATGCTTCGGCTCAATCCGGCTAAGACAGAGTGGCTGTGCATACAGACATCTCGTCCCAGTCAGGAGATTCCATCTTTGGTCATGGGGGGAGAGGTATTGCCCCCCGTGGACAGGGCACAGAATCTGGGGGTCCTCCTGGACTCACGGCTCAGGTTGGAGGAGCAGGTGGGAGCCGTGGCCAGGGGGGCCTTTGCCCAGGTCCGGCTGGTTCACCAGTTACGCCCATATCTGAACCGAGATGCCCTGCGCATGGTCACTCAGGCACTTGTCACGCCGCGGTCTCGACTACTGCAACACTCTCTATCTAGGACTGCCCTTGCATACCATCCGGAGGCTTCAGCTGGTGCAAAATGCTGCCACGCAGGTTGTGATGGGAGCTTCCCGGTTCTCCCATGTTACGCCTCTCCTGCATGGCCTGCATTGGTTGCCGGTTGCCCTCCGAATGAGATTCAAGGTTTTGGTATTGACATTCAAAGTCCTACGAGACATGGGTCCGGGCTATCTACGGGAACGTCTACTGCCGGCATCGAATACCAACCGCCCTGTACGAGCGCACAGGCAGGGACTCCTTGGCATGCCGTCTGCGACTCAATGTCACTTGGCGGTGACGTGGGGGAGGGCCTACTCTGTGGTGGCTCCCACCCTATGGAATCAACTATCTCCGGGGCTCCACCTGGCCCCCGACCTCCGCACCTTCCGCCACGACCTGAAAACTTGGCTATTTGAGCAGGCTGCGCTGTGCTGACTCCTCTTGGGGGGGAGGGGATTTGTTTTATAATTTGTTTTAGTAATTTGGCTTGTTGGGTTTAATTCTATTTTAGGTAATTATTTATTGTGTTGGTTTTAATTGTGAGCTGCCCCAAGTCCGTTCAGGAGAGGGGCGGCATACAAGTCAAATAAATAAATAAATAAATAAATAAATAAATTTTGTATTGACTGTTCAGAACCAAACTACAATAACATGGTTAAAAATCAACATAGAGCATAAAGTCCAGTGGAAGTGTTAATTAGACATATAACATGTGTGAACACCAACCAGTGACACACCTTACACCCACGGAAGGCAGATTGTCATACAGTTGTTTCTGCACACACAAGGGAGGCTTTACTCGATTGATGGCAACTGCTTCAGCGAACTGCAGAAAACGAGATTTCCTGTAACACAATAAAACTCTGAACGTGGTATTTGGATCAACTTGGTGACTTGTAGCTAGAATATGTCTCATGATAGCAGAAGAAATAAATGATGACTTTCAGGATGATGCAATATTTTGTCTTGTAAAAAGTTAGGTTTCTATACACAAATATTTTGATATTATGCAACTTTTCTGTGGTTTAGTAATTTGGATTAATTCTCATACTTTTTATAAAATCTCATCTTTCTATGGACATTCATAAACATAGGGATTTTACTTGTTGCTTAAATACTTTTATATAGCTAAAAAATATTCAACAGAAATATTCTAATTTGTAGAACTAAATGCTTTTAACATTTTTGATTTTTAGTTTTATTTTTAATCATGTTTTTTCAGTTTCTCCATGGAGTACAACTGACCAAATTTTAAAAAAAATAAGTAAAGGAACAATTTTAAAATTATTACGTGAACTTTCTGATTTAAAAATTCTAATCTAAGTTACTAATTATATGCATTGTTCCATTTTTAGCAATAGCTGTTTTGTATTTTCTGTATTAAAGGCCACATGTCTTGCACCTGGGTTAGGTTGAGATTGGAATATATATTTTATACTTTTAGGGAGGTACTTAAGGAGTGTGCTGACCATATGGCAACTGTTCTCATAGTCATCTTCAATCTCTCATGGTTCCATCATGTTTTAAGACTGCAATCATTATACCAGTGCCCAAGAAACCTATCATCACATGCCTTAATGATTACTGTCCAGTTGCACTCACTTCCATTATAATGAAAGACTGGTAAAGAACTATATGGTTTCATGCCTTCCCCCTACATTTGACTCATTACCATTTGCCTATCGGAAGAACCACTCTATGGATGATGCACTTTCCTATGTGCCTCATCTTAGCTTGGCACACCTGGAGGAGAAGAATACTCATGTGCAAATGCTGTTTGTTTATTTTAGCTCAGCATTCAACACAAGCACTTGTCAGCATTTGGTGAACAAACAGGGCCTATTAGGTTTTAATATTCCTTTATGTAATTGGATACTGGATTTCCTTATTGGTAGCCCCAGTTTGTCTGAGTTGAAAGAAGTTTCCAATTCCATCTCCTTGACTTCAGGTTCCCCACAGGGCTGTGTCTTCAGTCTGCTACCCTAACCTTAATCTTGATAACCCATGACTGCTGTGCCAAGTCTGCTACAAATCATATTGTGAAGTATGCAGATGACACAGCAGTGGTAGGTCTTATCTGGGATGACAGTGAAGATGCTTATATGGAAGAGACTTGCAACAGTTCATTTAGTGACTGTTCAAAGTTACAATGGCACTGAAAAAGTGATTAATGACTGTTTTTCACATGCCCATTGCAGCATCCTATGTCTACATGATGAAAATTCAGATGCTTGACAAGTGGCTCATATTTATGACTGTTGCAGTGTCCTGGGGTCATGTGATCAGCTTTTGTGACCTTCTGACAAGCAAAGTCAATGGGCAGTTCAGATTAATTTTACAACTGTGTTACTCACTTAACAAATGCAATGATTCACTTAACAACTGTGGCAAGAAAAGTCATAAAATGGGGCAAACTCACTTAACTAATGTTTCTCTTAGCAGCATAAATTTTGGGCTCAGTTGTGGTTGTAACTCAAGGATTGTATTGATTTTAAAAAGTAAAAAATTCTTAGAATATGGAATAAAGATTCTTCAAAGAAAAATCAGAAAGTCCAATTGCCTCTTTAAAAAGCACCTTTGGGACAACCATGACCTGAATGATTGAGAATCTCCATAGACATCTAGTATAAACTGAACTTATTTTTGATCAGAAATAACAAACAATATTTTCAGATATTGTCTTCCATGCTTATCTTCTGCAGAAGGAGAGTTGGTCATCAGTATATTCTGCTGGTTGTGATCATCCACTTACATCAGGGGTGTAAAACTTAGATCTAGCTTGGGGCTAGGCTGGAAATAACAAAGGACCAGCCCGATGTGCCTCTGCCACCCAAAACGGGGTGTGGGGCAGCCATGTGAGGCAGCACCTTCTTCACCTTCTCTTTAGCAGTATCTGCCAACTAGAACTACGTACCCTCCAAGATCTAGATGGCTGTTGTTCAGAAGAACCAAAAACATCTGGCTCTTCACTCAGGTCTTTGATGGGAGAGAGTGAGCGTCCTCATATCATTGAGATTGTAATCTTTTATCTTAATCTTTTACCTGAGATTTATTTAACTGTAAATTTTTTGATTGTTGTAAGCCACTTGGGGTCATTGAGAATTGGGTGGTATATCAGCTCTGTAAATTATTACTAATATTAAGTCCTCCTCTAGGGCTTTGTCACAGACAGTAAGAAAGATCGACAGACAGTTTTTAGAGACATCTGGAGAAATTGTCAGTTCATTTATGCTCTACTCCTATACAAAAGAGTCAAGCCCATAGCAGCTGGGGACTCTACATGTCTTTAATATGCATTATGGAATTGAGATTATTTGTGCCAGAAAGCAAATCTGCCTTTGTCTGGAATAGCAGCTTTGAATGCAAAGGGGAAAAATGCATCTTGAGCCTGTGTCAAATGCCCACCTTGGCCACACCCACACTGGTCCTCCGAGGTCAAACACAACCCTGATGCGGCCCTCGATGAAATTGAGTTTGACACCCCTGATTTACATGTTTTCAGTAGGACATGCTAAAAGAGCAACATCATTATATATTATTTAAGATGTAGATAGTCATTGTAAGACCCCATTTTTGTAGGCAGCAAGCATCAAACCAAACTACTAAAATCTATCCCAAGAAGAATATATCAGATTAAGGATGTGTCTAAAAAGGATTGTATGAGGAAATAACTATATTGATATACCACCAACAGTTAGTTATCCTTTTGCAGTTTTTTTAATTATAATTGAATATGAAAGCCACCTGGGTGACTTTGAGCTGTCACTCACTTTCAGCCCAACCCACCTCACAGGGTTATTGTTGTGGAGAAAATAGAAGAAGGAAGATGCATTGGATATATTTGCTGCTATTTATAAAAATAATAAAGGTGGAATATAAATAAATGAAAATAAACAAGAAATGAAACACTTTTGGCTCTTATGTAATAAAATTGATTATTCTCCAATGATGTTATTTAGTATTCACTGAACAAGACTTTTGCTATTTTCTTCAGCCATCCATCATGTTTCCTGTTTATCCTTAGTTCTGCCTTACCTTCTTTGTTGAGAGAAATTGTCAGGGCTTACAAAAAAGATGGGTATCATCTGTTTCTATGTTGCTGTATATTAGCACTGACACAATCTTGACCTTTATATAGACAACCCCAGGCGGACAAAGATAATTTTATGAATCTTATATACATCAGTGCAAGAAAATTTATTATTCTCTACAGTTGTTTTCTTTACCAAATCAGATTTTTTAAAAAATGTTTCTTTCCATTCTTTACCTGCCAGGATAGAAATGTTGATATTACATTAGCAATTCAAATATATATTTTAAAGTTCATCAGTTTTCTTTATATAGGTTTTTTTTTGGATGGTTGCTGTAATTTTTTTCATAATTCTTTGTAAAAGAAACTAAAATAATAGCAAGTTGTATTTCTCTATTTGAATTTTATAAATTTAATATTCAACATTTTTATAAGGATGAAATATATATTTTTGTAACTTAAAAAAAACATTTTTGTACTCCTCAAAGTATTTTACCTCATTCATGTCAGAGCAGCCTTCAAAAATGAGTGTCTCACAACTGATCCAGTAGAAGAAAATAATATAAATATAAACAATGTAAATAATATATATACATTTAAATTTATTTAAATTTATTTAAAGAAATAAATATAAATTTTGAGGGCTTGTGACAGTGGAGGAGTAATGCAAACTCTAAGTCTCCCATTTTGATAACAACACACTTTTCTGGTCATAATACTACATGGCATAAGGAAGGCCTTATATTTTGGGAGAGGACCATCAAGATATATGTATGTTTGTACTTACTTATGAAGAATCAATATGCTGATTTTAATGGAAAATCTCAAGCTATCAAGAATACAATAACTGATATTAATTAATCTACCAAAGTATAAAACAATAAATGTATATACAGTATCTGTGCATACAGTATATATGCTCACAAGTCATCTTTAAGTTTCTCCATTCTCCTTAATATATAGACCACCCTGAAACCAAGCTATAGAGCACTTGCACACCAGAACAACTAGACACAAAAACAGTTTTTTCCCAAACGCCACCACTCTGCTAAACAATAATTCCCTCAACATTGTCAAAGTATTTACTAAGTCTGCATTATTTATTATTGTATGACTGTAACTTTGTTGCTTGTATCCTTACGATTTTTATTAACTGTTTCCTAGTATGATTTGATTGCTTATTGTATCCTATGACTATTATTAAGTGTTGTATCTTATGATTCTTGACAAATGTATCTTTTCTTTTATGTACACTGAGAGCATTTGCACCAAGACAAATTTCTTGTGTGTCCAATCACACTTGGCCAATAAAGAATTCTGTTCTGTTCTCTTCTGCTCTGCTCTGCTCTCCTCTGCTCTGCTCTGCTCTGCTCTGCTCTGCTCTGCTCTGCTCTATTCTATTCTATTCTATTCTATTCTATTCTATTCTATATTCAACTTTGGTCCCTCATTGCAAAATTGCTTTGTTCCATTGCATAAAATTTATCTAATTGTGACTGATAACTGAAATAACAGTATTGCTGCTTTTAGTCCCTCTTTTCTCTAACATTTGGGACTGACCTTACGTTGAAGGTAGAGTTAACCATTTATATCCATTTTTTTATCCTGAGGAAGGAATAGTTGGTTGCTAATAGTTTGCATTGCTAAGGGCTGCAGTTATAACTTTTGAAAGGGGTGAGCTTAGTGAGAAGGATAATGAAGCAAATGAAAGGAAAGAAGACTTAGTATCTGGGGTGAGTGGGTGTTTTTAGTATGTTAATTATAATTATGGGATATACTGAAGCTTGTGTTTCTTATCTCACAATAACAGGAAAGCATGATAACCAATTTTGAGAACACATAGGCTACCAAAACAGCTGTAGGATATTTTGCTTATCCTTGGAATAGTTGGCAAACAAAATTAATGTCTGAGTATTGTGTCAAGATTCTTTAAAAATGTTTTGATTACTATAGTGTCAGAGAGAATATAATTTGTTTACAGTTCCAAAAGAAAAGAAAATAACTAACCTTTAGTCTACAGTGATGCTAATAATTGAAACTTAACTAATTAATTATTTTCTTAAACTGTATCATGACCAAATGTGCTGCTTTTTAATTACATGACATCTAGAAAGAAAACAAATTTTCATTATACATTTATTTTAAAATTAAAAAAATAACATTGTGTTAACCTTATTTATGATCTCATGTGGAAGGCAAGCAGAATGCATATAGGAACACCAACCAGACTCAGAAGACACACTGAAAACATCTTAATTTCACAACACATGGACCGATTTAACCATAGTTTCTACTGGAAAAATGTGAACATCCTAAACTAAGCTAAATCTAAAATGCTAGGGAATTTCTGGAACCTTGGCACTCAAACACCAGCCATCAACAGGCACATAAGCAGCATTTACAGAGCATTCAAAGGAGACAATAAAAAAGTTAAAATGGAAACAAAAAGACCACAACATCTCCTCACCAGCAATCAGCACTCAAATATGTAGGGAATAACATCAGGATTGACACCAGACAAACAGCAGTAAGCAATACCTAAATAAGAAAGTACCAATTCAGACAGACAAGTAGTGAACAACAGCCTAATCAAGCAAATATCAAGGGCAAAACACAACATCCCCACCAAAACTGATAGGACAAGTTGTTGTATATTGTATAGCGAGCAAATTCCACTCTTCTAGCACTGAATATGGTACATGGTCAAATAATGAAATGTCTGAAACAAACAACCAAACTCAGAGAGCACTTCACAGTTTATGTCATTTTTAAAAAATACAACTTATGGACAAAATATTTCCATTCATATCCAAGGAAGAAAGAAAGCCTGCCCACAAAGGTCTGTCATTATAGCAGTATACCACTTATCTAGTCTCGTAAAATTGAAAATCTATCATCAAAAAAGTAAATAAAATATAACATCAATTTGCATAGCAGATTTAAAACTATAGATACCACATCAGAAATAATTACTATAATTGAAATACAACATACAGCATATGTATGTGAAGAAACTATTGGGCTAAGTTATTGATGAGCTATTTTGAAAAATAATTTTTATTTTTAAACTAAATGTAGGCTAAACAGTTCTCAATAAAGATGTTTTTCAAACAGTCAACTGCTCTTTGACAGGTCTTTAACTTCATGATGTCTCTCTATAAAGAAGGAGACAGGGTCATTTTAATACAAGTCTAATGCCTGATGGAACAGTTGTCTAACCACATTCCTTTAAGCAGTTAAGTTGTTAAACATTTTTCTTAAAGAATTATTTTTTAATTGATTATTAATTTCTCCATAAATAAGTCCCACAAACTAGTATTTAGAAGTGAGGCACTGAATAAAATTATTTTCTTTAATTACTTAATTGCAATTTATTCAAAGGGTAGTTTAGGAAAATTATATTTTTATTTTTTAAAAAATCCTTTGAGGAACTATCAACATTGCAAGCCAAAAACATTTGAGGCAAAACCATGCTACTAAAAGTACCAAACACTATTTTATAGAACTTTGAAGTCTCTATATCTCTCAAGACTTTATTCTTAGAATGAATAAAATGAAAATGATTGTGTGCAATTAAAATAATCATCATTACTTTTGTATGTTCAAAATTATTAGAACTACAAGAAGTAGATAAAAAAACCTTCCATTTAAGTGTACATATATAAGATGTGTGACCATGGATACATTCATGAATAAATGTTTGATTCTCATTTGGGAAAGATCTTGGCTCTGAAAAATTCTAGGATGTTCTGCTTTATAATTCTATTGGATTATCAAATCCACTTCCCACCCCTCAAAACACTATTTTTTTAAGTTCACATCTCTAAATATCAGGATGCCTTTAGGACAGGCTGTACATTACCAATCCAAAAAACATTTCCACCAAGCAAGTAAATACAGACCAACAGTAATGCTTTCAAAGCAAAGTTAATAGAGCTGATTATAAATACAGCATAATGCTCTCAGAAGATGAAGGTGTGAAGCTGTCCATATATCATCTTAATGGAAACATTTGCTACAAGGCGACATGGTGCAGTCCTTTCATATTTCATGAATTCTATTTCCTTGGCTTCAAAATGCTAAATGTACCAAGAATAGCAATTGAATATTCATAGGTTCCTGGTACTTCTTTGACAGTTGACAATTGGAAAAATAGCTTTATCCAGCACACAGTTGGAAGGAAGGAAGGAAGGAAAGGAGGGAGGGAGTAGTAGTTATGCTTTAATAATTCCTTATTTACATGCTATTTTTCCTCCTTTTGTCTTCAGTGCAGCTCTTGATAAACCTAATTGTTATTCTCAACTGTTGATGTTATAAGAGTGTGTATCCTGACTGCAATATATTAATACGTGGATATTATGGCTCTGCAAAGCTTTAATGAGAAAATCTGATTGTCAGATTATGTTGTTTAAACATATTCCACAAGTGACACAGTAGTTTTTCCCCTTAATGGATGAAGAAGAAGGGGTTATTCTGCTTTAGCTGCTTTGCTTCCTCAAGGACCTAGGAATAGTTACTCAAATGATCTAAGCCCCAGAGCTCACTGTTAACAGCATTGTCAAAATGCTTTAAGAATTGTTAACCTTATTTTGTGAAGCTTCTTCTCTGGCAACATTGAATTGTTAACTAGGGCATACAAAACTTTTGCCAGACCAATTCTTGAATACAGCTCATCCGCCTGGAACCCGCACTGTATATCGGACATTAACACAATGGAGTGGGTTCAGAGGTGTTTCTCAAGAAAAGTATTCCACTCTTCCACTCACAATATGCCTCCATATTGTTTGAAATTTTGCCTCCAGGCTTGAAATTTTGGGCCTGGACAATCTGGAACTGCACCACTTGTGGTCTGATCTAAGCATTGTTCACAGAATTGTCGGCTGTAACATCTTGGTTGCCAACGACTTCTTCAGCTTCAATCACAATAATACATGGGCAAACTATCAATACAAACTCAAGGTAAACTGCTCCAAACTCGATTGCAGAAAATACGACTTCAGCAACATAGAGGTCAATGCCTGGAACACCCTACCTGACTCCTTTGTTACAGCCTCAACCCCTCAGCTTCAACCTCAAACTGTCTACCGTGAACCTCACCCCATTCTTAAGAAGTCCTTAAAGGGGGTGTGCATAAGCTCACCAGCTTGCCTACCATTCGTGTCTTACTGTCCCCATTTATCTGTATTTACTTCCTTTGTTCTTGAGGGGTTGAGGCTGTAACAACAGAGTCGGGTAGGGTGTTCCAGGCATTGACCACTCTGTTGTTATATCTCCTGAGACTGAATTCCCAGCTGACTTGTAGTCCCTCTCATGGCAAAGTTTAAAATATAGGTAAATTAACTTCATAACTATATGTGTGTAGTAGTAGTAATAGTAGTAGTATGTGTCTCGGTACCTGAAAAAAGTATTGTTCTGTTCTTCTGCCAATATATTTGTGCATGTTCTCTAGACTCTTCTTTAGGGCTTTCCATAATCCAATTAAAGGCAGGGATGATCAAAGAAAAAAGGTTTTATATTAAATTTTAGTAATGTTTGTTAGCAGGAAATAAAGCTTGGGCGTCAATGCTATATGCAGATTTGAAATATAAAAATAGCTAAATTTCAATACATTCTTATTTAATCTAACCAGATTAGGTATTAAATCAGAATGTATTGAAATGTAGCTATTAACATACAAATATAAAATATATATGTAACATTCATATATAAAATTCATGCCATACCTTTCAGTTTATACATGGATAAACTCCTGAACAATTTAATCACAAACAACATCATAAGTACAATTAAAATATAGATTTGAAACCCTATAAAATATGGAAGCTATGACACCAAAAATCTCCTGATTTGTACAAAGTTGGATCAGATTCTATCAATGCATGCATTAGTTTTGAACATGTTTCCAGATACAATACTAAAAAATAGCATTGTTTCTATAAATAACTCTTTATTTTTACATTTTTGATAAGTTCATGTCTTTAGAATAACTTCCAGAGATACTTCATTGAGATTGTCAATGTTTGATTAAGCTGCGAATTATTCTAGAACTGGGCACTTTAATTCTCACTTCTCATCATCATACAATCTCATGTCTCTTAGGACTTTTTCCTTCTTTTATGATATTATCTCTTCCCTTTTCTCTTTTAGCAATCTTTCATTTTTAATTCAGACTAACTCTTTAAAAAAACTACTTGCATTTGTTTCATGTACTAATCATTCAAATCCCTGACTTTGGAGGGCTGTGGCAATATTTGACATGTGAAATTGGATTTGCAAAGGAAAGATCATCTGATGTGTATGTACTTTTTCCTTTTGTGTTATAAGTTGTTGCAGCAAGGGTGGTGATTATGTTTTTAGTCCTTGCACATTGTATAAGTCATTTTATACATGTGAGGTGATGTACATCATGTAAACAAATAAAATTACTGCTCTTTATAAATTTGCCTTTTATAAAATAATTCTCACGGTAGAAGTAGTAAATTACAAAAACTGACTCTACTAGAAAATCAATTGTTGGGGTAACTTTCTGACATTGTTCTATCCATTACATCAGGGCAGTAACTAGCAATGCATAAGTGAACTGTGTCTTTTTTGTGTATGTATGTGTTAACATTTATAAAGTAAGCATTGGAATGTACCAATCACCACTTTTATATTTGACCTTTGACATTTTGTGAAAATCAAAGAACTTTCTAGGAAATCCATAATTCTGAAGGCTGGTATTTGGTTATTGCAGCATACCTGGTATCCTTTTAATAAAATATATTTTTAAAAAAGTATGGAGTGAAGGAAGCATGGTATATATCAAATAAGGTTTCTTCAGATATGTTGAGGTTTAGGAATCCCAGACCTTGAAGGAATTAAATAAAAGTTTATGTTTTAAATCCCAGTCCAACACCTACCACTCCACATTAGTTATTTCAATGTTTAACAAAGAATCCAGCATACAGTCAATGCTGGGATGCTGTTTCCAATTCTCTAATAAAGTATTTTTTAGGAACAACATTCAAAGTATTGTCAATATACTATTAGAATACCTATCTCAGTTTTAACTAAATAGCTGGTTCAAAAAAGTAGACCTTCATCAGTAGATAAACAGAAAGAAATGAAAGAACAACATTTACTTCAGTTCAGGCAACTTAACCACGAAGAGACATTAAAAACCCATTCACCTAAATCCTAAACAAAATGCTTAAACCCTTAACAACAACAACAACAACAATATATATATACATGCTTGCTTAGAAGTTCCTGTGATTTTCAATATTCCTACGTTTGTGCATTTTAGACTACACAATGAACATGAACTTTGGCAATCTCCAAGAGACAATGGAGGACAGGAGCGGGGAGCTGGTGTATTATGATCAATGAAGAATCAGATATGACTTAGCAACTGATCAAATTAAGTTCAACACACAGGTTTATTCAGGGATCCAAATTAAACAATCCTAGGCAAATGGTTATCCATCCCCTGCATAAATACATCCAATGAAAGGGAGTTCACCACATCTTTGGCTAACATGTTCCATTTTCCAGATGTTACACTTATGAAGGTTTTAGTAACATTTATTCTGCTTTCTTGTAACTTGAATCCATTATTGAGTGGCATGGACAAAAGAGAACAGCTTTTTTTTGATATAACATATTTTCAAGTATATGAATAGTGCTATTATATCCTTCCACATATTTCTTTTATTTGAGACCAAATAATCTCAGGTCTAATTTGCTCATTAACTTCATTGCACTTTTATGAATCTCTTCAAGTTTTTAAGAATAATTTTAAATAGTAATGCTTAGAATTGAGCATATTTCTTGAATGAAGACTGAGTAAGTAAAATACAATGGAACGATTATTACCCATTTGTTGAAATTATATCTCTTTTAAGTCATCTTGACATTGCATTTGCCTTTTTTGCAATCACACTGGATTGCTGATGATACTCTGTTTTCAATCAACTTCTACCATTTAATAAGTATGTTACCAGGTCAGATGTTCCCATTTTGTACCTCTGTTTTTATTGGGTGTTTTTCTAAGTAAGGACTTTTGCTTTTGCACTTTACATTCACTTTGTTCCTTTCAACCCATTTCTCTAACCTATCCTGTGTACCTTCATGGAAGAAGCATGCCCTGACACGGGCATGCTTCTTCCATGATTTGATTTTTCCACTGTAATTTTCTACTCTAGAGAGGGGAGTTTCATGCATGTAGATGAAATGTCCTGCTATCCAGTTGTCTACTTGGCTGAAAATTTCTTTCTCTTGCAGAATGTTTATTAGGCAATATCATACAAAACCTGTAGAATTATTCCTTTTCCTTGGTTTTGATTTATATGCATGCTCCTTCCTCAATTGTAGTTTCCAGATCATCAGATAACTGGAAATTCTTTGCATTGTAGTCCCAACTCATTATGAGGACATGACATCTGTTGACCTTTATACTTGAAAAGAGTTTTCTTCAAACCTAACTGCTAAACTTCATGTTTGATTTTGGCATATGAGTCATATGTGTTATTTAGACAAGTGTACTGATCTTTATGGAAGTGACTAAATGACGAGAAACATAGTGTAGTATAATAACTTAAACTAAATTACTTTTTTTGAATTATTAAAAATAAATGGTTTACCTTTCCCCCAAGTAGAGTGAACTTACACATTGATAATCAATAAGTCATTAATCATCATAGCAGATATATATGAGGTACTTAGAAAGATATGTTATAAGTCATCAGCTGAGATTTTTCTTTGCCAATGGCAATTTCTGACCTTTCTTATAATGTCTTATTACTGCAAAGATTGTTAACTCCACCTGGACATAAGAATACAAATTGGAAGAGGACGAGATTTTACCATGTACTATAGCTTTCTCTGTAGTCCACTGGGACAGCAGAGGAAAATGCTAAAAATATGTTTTAAAAGTTAAAAGCCCTGAGGTCCTAGAAACCAAAGGGCATAATACACATATTATTAGGGCAGTCAGCCAAAACAGTTGTTCTTAGCTTTAATGCTGAGTATCATAAAAGCAATATGACATAGCTGCAATGATCTATTTGAAAACATAATTTTAAGGGGACAACTTCTAAATGCTGAACAATATTGAGATCTAACTTTTAATATTCTTTATGATTTAATAGTGGAAGAGAACAACATTCATCAATATTATTTCAATGAATGATCTGAATCATTTCCATTTGATTCAGAGTAACCACATGCATAGAGGACATTCTTATGTCCCCAATTGCAACATCAGGATGCCCTGGTAAATGCTTTCTTTCTGTCATATCTTTATGAATTTGCTTTTCCTCATCTTTACAACCAAGATAATCTAAGATTCATCTTAGCTGTTGCAGTTTTAAATTGGTATTTTCTTTCATCAGTTTTTGCCATAGTGACTACTTAGCATGCTCTACTGATCAATAATGGCTATGGGCGAATACACAGAAAAATTAGGTAGTCATCTTGACTCTACAATTTAGAATTAAAATTTTACCTGGAAATCATTCTAAATCTTATCATTGGGATGGAAATATTGATTCCACTGGGATTGGGAACAAGCTCTTAATATCCCAGGCATGAACAATGAACACCATATGACTCTCACAGAATATGCATGTGTAAGAAAGTTAATTACATCTTCTAATACTGATTGTAAGCAAAAGATGTGATTTTGGGTGACATATACTTACTATGGTCAATTTATAAAATCCTATCCAATGTATAGGATGTTGGGATTCATCTAAGGCTCCATTGCATGTGCATAGTCTACTCTGCTTCCATTATAATATATCAGAATCCTCCATTGTAAATAAATGAGGATTAATAAAAGCTAGTATTTTGCTTCTTGTTTAAATGAAACTGTAATCATGGAATCCTTCAAATTATATGAGAATCTTCCTGTAGAGCACAAAAATATTCTAAACTCCTTTATCTTTGTTAAGAATGCAACAGGAAACATTTTGTATATATAATACTTTTAGAGAATATTTTGTACACTTAATACTTTTTATCTAAGTGCTTGGCTGCCTAGACTTACCTGATTTAATACAGATACTAATAGGATTCTCACAGAATATTCATAACCAGTGGTGGGATTCAAAATTTTTTACTACCGGTTCTGTGGGTGTGGCTTGGTGGGCATGGCAGGAGAAGGATACTGTAAAATTTCCAGTCAGAGGTGGTATTTGCTGGTTCTCCGAACTACTCAGAATTTCTGCTACCGGTTCTCCAGAACTGGTCAGAACCTGCTGAATACTACCCCTGTTCATAACCCTACATGTAAGGTGGAGTAGTAGGCAATTCAGAAAAGAAATTGGAGTTACCCATATATTGCCATTTATCTTGCCTTGTGGCCTCTTTTGCAGAGACACTACAGTACAGTATTTTGTCAAGGCTGGTAGGATTTGTCACTGCAGACCCAGACTCTGTTTAATATCCTGAATAATCAAGGAGGTTTTGGTGGCAAGAGGAACACAGTATTGGCATCTGTTCCTCTCCAATTGCCATCCACGCAAACTAGCATGTGCATGCTGCAGAAATTGCCTTCACAGTGACAGCAACTTTGGCCTCTCAGCTTCTACATTTAGGGCCAAATGCACTTAGTACAATTCTGAGTTGCCTTCAGCTCTTTGCTTCAGCTCTTTGCTGGAATCCTGGGTTTGATTGGAACAGTGCTAGGGGAAGGCTGGAGGGTGATCTGATCTGCAGATTACAAATTAAATTAGGACAGTGATTAAGTAAGATTTGGGGACATAGCACATAAAGTTCTCTGAAGAATGTCTAAAAGACTCCGTTTGCACAAATTCTCAAACAATTTAACAAGCAACTCACTTTATCTCTCACAAGTAAACTGCAATAGGTTATTTAACAGAGATATGTTTGTCACTGCATTTTTTGGTTTGTCTGTTCAAGCTTCTAAGCTCATATTATAGCAAGCAGGTGTCTGCTAGCCAGCACTGTGTTATCTTGTCTCCATAGTAATAAGATAAGAAAGTCTTGTGATATTTTGATCCACTGCGCATGTGTACAAAGTTTATACTTCACTTCTTGTAACCTCCGTTCTTAATATTCCTTTGTTTCTTTTTCTATATGCCTTGGTGGAGATTAGGTTGCAAACATGTAGCTCCGTGTAGGTTTCTTTATTTTATAAATAAAAATGTTTTAGATTACTTTCCAGGTCTCACTTTTATCATCATTGACAGCAAAGAAGAACACGGTCTATCACCTCTAATTAGCAGGGAAGTTTTGGAAGATTTTTTACTTCCTGGCAAGAGGATTTTTCCAAGCTTTTGAAAATGGTAGCAGAGAAAGGCTTGACAATGTTAAGATCAGAGGTGGTATTCAGCAGGTTCTGATCAGTTCTGGAGAACTGGTAGCGGAAATTTTGAGTAATTCAGAGAGCCAGCAAATACCACCTCTGACTGGAGATTTTACAGTATCCTTCCCCTGCTACTCGCACCAAGCCACACCCACAGAACTGGTAGTAAAAAAAATGGAATCCACCACTGTTTTAGATGTTATAGTTAAGATGCTGATCTAGAAAACAGGAGACCTTGACTTCTGGCCACATCTGGAGCACCACTTAAAAACCAGTTGGCATTGACAAAATCCCCATCAGTTAATTGGAAGAGGCAGATTTACTTGGAACATACACTATAAAAAAACATCTGCCTATACCAGTTCCTTGGGAAAGACTTGATAGATGGATAAAAATGCTAGATGCAGTCTAAACAGTTTGACTAATTGTGTGATCAACCATAATAACATACATTTGGATATCTCTAATTGAAAACAATACCCTTCCATACCATTTTGGCTTGGAATCAATCTGGATTTGTTTCCCCAACAGTATCTGTCTATTTAATCTGAGCCACAAGCCTTAAATGCTGAAGGGTGTTTAAAATAGGACTAGCATTTGCTTAAAGAGAGTTTTAGTCCTCTGTGCTGAAGCTCAATTTAAGGTGCAAAGAAAGCTAGGTTTGCCATTTATATGTTGCTTGCTCTATTAATTCTGAGTTCATTAAAGGTTTCCTACAGCTTCTGCTAACTGGAGATTTCATGTAGCTGTATCTTTTACTATTTTTACAATTTTAATGACTGCAATTTTACTTAGTCCATTCAATCTTATATATAAAATCAATACACAAGGTTGCAAAACCTCATAACTTTTTCTGATTTAATAACAGAAAATACTAAAAAAAATATTTATTTCTACCTAAAAGGTTAACTAAAAGTAAACAATGAGTTTCAAAAGGAGAGTCTCTAATAAGAGATTCATATTTCCACAATGCCTTTGTCTCTCTAAACATTTTTAGGATTTTGTGAAAGTTCAAAATATCCAGAAATTCTGAAGCAAATACATCAGAGGTGGTATTCAGCAGGTTCTGACCAGTTCTGGAGAACCAGTAGCAGAAATTTTGAGTAGTTCAGAGAACTGGCAAATACTACCTCTGACTGGAAATTTTACAGTATCCTTCCCCTGCCACGCCCACCAAGCCACACCCACAGAACCGGTAGTAAAAAAAATTGAATCCCACCACTGAAATACATATAAAATATTCTGTCTAGGTCCTCCTTCATTTAGGTTGAAGCTATCCTAAATGAATAAAGGGCACTAGATGTGATAGAAGGAGAATCAGATTTTTATTCAAGATTTGTTTTGCAACTCTGCACTTGATGCTGCAACTAAGAAGTCATATGCTTCTCATTTCTCATTATTATGTTGAGCTTGACATCTAATAAGTAGTTTCCAATTTAACTGACTGACCCAACAGTTTTCACTCTTCATTAATTACATTCTCAGCAACACTCTCAATGCTCTATATAGCAGCACCATTGAGACAGCTGTACTCAAATTTACTGTACTTCATATTCAAGATTCATTCATATGTGTTTAAATAGAAAGTCTTATTCATTTTGTAGGTACAGAATTATGTGCAGAAATATATTGGCAGTTTAAGAGGCCTGGGATACTCATTAGGCTTGAAATAAATTAAACATTTATTTTATGAAAAATAGCATGATATGTACCATTGACTAAACAATAAAATGATGCATTAGTTGAATTTGCCTTTTGATTAGTTGTATGTGGTTGTTTTTAACTGCTGGTTTTTAAGTAAGAGTCAAAGGGAAAAATATGCATTTGAGACTATAAGTTACAGAGCAAATTATTTCTGGAGCAATCTATATATCTGATAAGAGGAGATCTGAAAATTTCTCACGTATTGATTTTTAGGTGTTGGGGAAATAACTGTACAATCAGCACAAAGGTGATCTAGTAAAGTGCTGATGCTGGAGAAAGTTTAAAGTGCACGACAAGAGAGGATTTAACCGAGTTTTGTTCTGCCAGAAGGTGTATTATACTTTTTATTTTTATAGTACTCTTATTTTTATAGTAATCTCCATAGTATATTTTATTGTAATCTTGATGTGACTATTTAGAGTTTATTAGGCTCTTTATAATAATGCATTTATTAAAATTCAAGAATGAATATATGTCTTACTGTGTAGATATGCAGCCTGTAAAACATGTAAAACTGGCTGCCACATATTTAGTAAAACCACCAATTGAGTAAACCCCAATAGTATTTATTTAGAATAACTGTTGCTTTGGAGATTGTACATTATATGCTATATCATTTTAAAATGATTGGAATTGAATTTTGGATACTCTTAATAAGTATTTAAACATAAATTTTTAAACTGGAAAAATAAATAGACTTTAGTTCAGCAATAGGCAAGTATATGCCCCTGATAAACACATAAGAAGATATGGGGGCAAAATCTTCAATTGTTTTCCCAGTACTGCTGTCTTCTGATTTTAATAAGTTTCAACTCTTAATTTTTTGTTGTTATTCAGTTTTTTTATCATCTCCATCTTTGTGTTTTGATGGAACATCAACATTTTACCAGTTTTTACTTTTAGATTATTTATTGAAAATATTAAACGTAGTCTTATTATTAGTGCTTTCAGTGGTCAGCTGAGATTTCATCTTATAATGAATGGTTTTTATCATCCCACAGTCTGAGGTGCCTTCAATAATTATTGTCCAGTATTACAATTTAAAGTCATTAATTTTTTCTGATGAGTCAGTTTTAACCATATGTTAAAACTGAGAAAGCCATAGCCATGACAGTATATATCTTTACCGCTAGTATGAAGCCTATGAACTTTTACACATGCCTAGAATCTTTCTCAAAAGTAACACATATATTACTCATTTCATGGCTCCATCACCATTCTAGTGAACTTTTGAGTCTTGGAAAATAAAGTCTACTATTACTTGAATTTTTTCTCTGTCTATTAGCACTGATTGATCTTGCCTGGTTTTATTTTTTTTAATATTGAGCATCAGGTGTTTGCACACTTATCTTTTAATCAGCACAAATTTCCTTAGATTTTCCTTATTTCTACCTGTTGGCAAGGTGATATGAAGTGATTGAAGCCAGCTGAGTGACCTTGGGCCAGTCACTCTCTCTGAGTCTAACTCACCTCACATGGTTGTTGTTGTGGTAAATAGGAGGAGAAAGGAGCATTAGATATGATCGCCACAATAAACTGTTTATAAAAACAATAAAGGCAGGATTAAAATAAATATTTACACGAGACTTTTCCCTAATTCCTGAGATTAAATAAATATCTTGTTTTTCCCATTTCCTGATCTTTGGTTTTCTCTTGGACTCAATGTTTCTATGGGCAGTTTTCTATGTTTTTGTTGCTTTTGACTTTTCATCTTCTTTGGCTATTTTGTGTACACCAGTCAACAGCCATTTCATGTTCTTTTTTTAGTTCTGCATATTCTTGTTTACTTTATCTTTAATTATGTCATTAATTTCAGTTAAGAATTATTTTGGACATCAAATGTAATTCATTGAATCTATTTTTACCTTTACCACATAAGAATATTATTGATCTATTATTTTGTTTCTTTGTTTTTTAAAGTTTAAGGTATAATCTTTCAAGAAAGAGATTGCAGTCTTTTTGTTTATTTATTTGCTTGTTTGGTTGCTTGCTGATGAAATAAAGTTATACCATCTCTGATTGCTGAATATAAGTTAGTTGCATTTCATTGTTGCCCAACTGATGAAATATATGTGTAGAGTTTTATATTTTGGAAAAATTATTTGCTATAAACATTAAATTGTATTAGCTATTAATCTGTTTCTAGTTTCAAGGCAGATTTTCCTGTTACTGCAGATGACATTTTACTTCCAATGTTGTACTCAGGTCACTTGTAATGAGCACAATTAATTTTTTAAAAACATTTGTCAACAAGGTGCAGTAATTTATTGTAGAGTTACTTCTTCTGTATCTAGGATTAAAGCATAGATATGGATCACCATATAGTGATTGGTTTGATATGTATTCAGATTATGATTGTTCATATAATTTTGGGTTTGTATGCAGTTACTGACTTTGTCATATTTCATTGTCCATGATAATTGCCCAATTTGTTCAACAATTTTCTTGTCCATAACAAAAAAGTAATTATTCATTTGATGTAAGTTCACATATTCTAGTCCAGCTCTTTGCTAATTTACAGAATTCTAGCATTTGAAAGTTCTAATCTGATAGCTTCTAGTTTAAATTATTCCATGATTTGACCTTCAACATACAAATGGTATACATGTCTTTGCAGCATCAATCTTTCATTTTACTTCTAGGCACATAAACAGCTGCATACCTTTCAGTTTTAATTCAATAACGTCATAAACAAGTGTTCCTCATACTTGTCTTTAATTGGATCCCTTTGACCTGGAAGGGGAGAAAAGTCATTATCTTGGATCATGTTGAAATGTCTTGATTGTTAATCTCCATTTAGAGTTTTTGGCAGAATACTGGAATGGGTTGCCATCTCTTTTTCCAATAAACCATCTTTAGTCAGATGTCTTGCCATGGTCACTTTTCTGGGCATGTACTATGTCAGTGATATAGGTCTTATTTTCATTAGGATAGGTGTATTCACTCATTTTAGAAGAAAATGAGGAGAGCAATGAAATGGGAAAAGTTTGCACTATGTCAAAAGGACATGGAATGATGGATTTAAGTACTGGATGGTAGCTTCTGCTTCTCTGTTAGAGAAATAGACTTCCTAGAATATCAGAAGTTTGTCAGTGAAATTGATAACTTATAGAAATTTTGGCTTCTCTTTCAATGGATTTGATCTAATTTTATTTGAGCAATAGTTTTGAAGATACTTTAATTTAGATTCTGCAAAGTACTGGAGGTTGGTTAAATGGATTTTACAATCCAGGACTCTATAGTCTATAGCCAAAATAAAATTTAATTGGTACAAGTGATATTCTTTCATTGTGTTTTTATCCTTCATCAGCAATACTTCTCTAACGTTAGACTGATCTACCAAAATGTTCCAGCTGTAGTAATTCCAATGCATCTGGACAGTGTGTTATTATATATTTTGAGTACTTTGAGTACTTTGTGGATAGAGAACCCTCCACATAGAATCCTTTATGTCTCATGACATATTTCTTTAGTTCTATACATTGTTGTAGAAATTGGTAGCCTAAAACTTTCTCTAGTAATAACTGTAGGAAATACAAATCAGCTCCTGGATTCATAACACAATATTGCTGGACCAGGGGAAAGCTTTTAATAATATATTTCTCCTATAAATGTAAAGCAAGGCATACAACAACATGAACAGCATCAAATGACTTGAAATAATTGCTTAAGGAAGATAAGGGATTGAGGTGAAATAAATTATGCAAGAGTATATTTATGTATGAATTTAATGTTAAGTTATAAGCAATATTTCAAAGTGGGAACATAGCCATGAGAAGAATTATCTTTTTTTAGTTTACTGTTGAAAACTACAATCTGTTTTTTAATTATATAGGTATTTAAGATAAATCATAAATACTGAATCCATACAGCTTTTATAGATGTTTTTCTCTCTGAAAAGATGTTAATCTATAGCTAAGAGACCCAAATTATGACTACCATATCTCAACCTGTGGCCTTCTGAAGGGCACTCAATTGTTGAAGTCTGGGTTATCAGTCCAGGGGTTGGATTTTACCGGATTTGTCCACTTCTGTAGAACTGGTTGCTCTGAAAAGCAGAAAACAGAGAGCATACATAGAACCAGTTCTATGTCTGCTGCTGTGTTGGCCCACCTGCCCACCCAGGCTCTTACGTGACCTTTATTTCCTGCGTTTTCAACCGCAGCTGCTTTGCGCGACACAGCTGTGGTTGAAAAAGCAGGAAAAAGGTGCTTTTTCAACCACTGCGCACCCATGCGCAGTGCTGTTCAGCTGTCCAGGCAGCTAGATGACGATATACATGCACGCAAAATGTAAAATCATCGAACCGGTAGTTACACCGGTCAGATCCCACCCCTGTATCAGTCACCTACCCAAAAGCATCTTTAATGCATGTTCATAGATATATTTATTGAATATTTTAGATTTACATTTATCGATACATGGACACCTCAGTCCCCAAAACATTGACCATTTAGTACTTGTTATTTCACTATAACAGTGAACACTAAAAGAAAATCCATTCCTGGTCTCATATTTATTGCCAGTTCCATCTTATATATCTAAATATCTTACCTCTGAATTATGAAGTTGTCTTTATTTAGTTGCTAAATGACATGGTGCAATACCTGAAGTAATTATAAACTTGTTGATGCCTTTATAGATTCTTCTTGTGCCTTTTACTCCTACTGTTACAACATCATCGTCATTATTTGACATACAAAGTTGACTTATTGTAAGGTCTTATTATCCTCCCTTGTCAAAGCATTTGCAGTCAGGGTGATGGTCAGGAACAAAAGCTATTTACTTTTATAGTATGAATTTTCAGCATACAAGATTTCTAAGTAATAGAGAAGTAGTACTGTCCCTTCCTGTTACATCTAATAAATAAATAATATAAAAACACATATTTTACCAAAAAGTCAAAGTATAGACAAATTATAAAAATATACATTTGCTTTCAGCAGCTAAAGTAATAAATAAATGTAAACGGAAAATAACTATATTCTTATTCCACAATCCTTTCTCAGCTATAATAAAAACAGTGTTCTTCGTAAATTGCAGAAGCTATTTGACAAGTAAACCTTTATGTAACTACTTTTTTTTGGAATGTGATATGATAGGGTATTTTATTTGAATGATAAAACTAAACTGCTTAGACGTAGTTTAAATGTTTTTTTTTCTTGAGAGAATATGATTTACAGCAAGCTTTCTCATCTCAGATGCTTTCTAGATATGTCAAAACAGAAAAAAAGAAAATAGGTAAGACTAAAAAGAACACCCAGAAGAAATGATTAAACTGTCATCTCCCTCCCCCCCCCCCTTCTCTTTCCCTCCCTCCCTCCCTCTCTGTCTTTCTATCTTCTCTCTTCCTCTCCCCTTGGGAATTCACATGATTGTACATAGTATTCTGTTCTTCATTCTCCGCCCCCCACAGCAACAACCTATGATATAGATTCTGTATCTTTCAGCCAGGTTGAAAATACCTTCAGATAGAGATAACAAATTCAAATAGATGATAGTTTTCTGTAAAGCAAGACACATAGAAAGCAAAACTGATTGACCCTACCTTGCTATTCAGCATTTTTCTATTAAGAAGTGGATCTCAAAAGTAAATATTTTGCATGGATAGATGAATGGATGGATGGAGAGAGAGAGAGTTTTCTTATGAAAATTTTATTTTATTAGCATCAATCTTTTCTAGCTTATTCAAAGCATAAAGTACTTGTTTATTTAAAAATGGGGCAAGAAACTTTGTAGTTGGTAGTAATGGAACAAATAGTATTTTTGTTTATTATTTCTTATCTTCCTCAGAAGATAAGATGCTTGGATCTTCAGTGAAAGGCCTGAGGGCAGCTTATACACAGCACGCAAGCAGACTTCAGTAAGTATGTTGTGAAGAAAAGTAATGTCATTTCTAAGTCTGGTTTTAACTTAGCTGGATGAAATACAATAACATAAAATAAAATAAGCAAAAATACAACAGAAAGCTTTGAACTGAGCAAATGGGTCTTAGAACTATTGAACCAATATATAGCAGACAGACAAGATATATATGATGTGGGCAGTTATACATTCTATTATTAATGAAAATAGGCAAAATCCTCCAGAGTTAAAAGAGTAACCAGTCTTCTCCTTGAAACCTATGCCACTTACCATGTGATTGGGAATGCTTGGACACTGGATGGGGGACATTAGACTTCAACTGAACCTTGGTATGATGGAATGGCTGTAGGTATGTGCAGAGTTATTTTTAGTTCTTGGGTGGCACTACTCAGGTAGACCTGGTCCACAACTTAGGAATTCTCCTAGACTCACAACTTCTGCTCAAAGAGCATGTGACAGTTGGCTAATAGAGCCTTTGTACAATTTTGTGTAGTGTGCCAATTGCACCCTTTCCTGGATTGTGAGGCCCCAAGCTCCGTCACTCATATCCTAGTCATCTCCTGTTAGGATTATTGTATTTCACCCAGCTAAGTTAAAACCAGACTTAGAAATGACATTACTTTTCTTCACAACATATTTATTGAAGTCTGCTTGCTTGCTGTGTATAAGGCGACCTCAAGCAGAAGACAAGGCAATCCCACCTCTCCTCTCCAAACCTATGTTTTACTTTGTTTTATTAATATTTATAATTATCAGATGATAAATATAGTTTTGTCTTGTTGTAAGCTTCCCAGAGTCACTCTGAACCATGAGATGGGTGGCACATACATTTGATAGATAAATAAATAATGAATGAATGAATTGTGAACTGATATTTCACCTTTTCTGGATACATTATATATCCCAGAATATAAATAAAAATGCATATAAATAAAGACATATAAATTAAAAATAAAATCAAGCAGTTTTTTTTCCTGCATATTGCTGACAAAGAAATCCACAAAGGTATTTAATGTTACCTAATATGAGGACAAATCAAAATCACACTAAAAATAGAATAATAATGTTAACATGATATCTAAAGCCTGAACAAACATAGCTGTCTATTTTGTCTCTACATTTACACCAATAGCATTATCACAAGACTTCAAATATAAGACTAAAAGTGCCTCCCCCTAATGTAATATGTGCCATCATTTGTTAGCAATGCCCAACTGAATCCTACAAAGGACAAACAGGCCAGGCATTATGCAAAATGATTAATCGACAGAAGTTGGACCTCATGAATCAGAACAAAGGCAAAATACTATCAAAGCATTTTAATATTTCAGGATCTTCCATTACACATTTCAAAAATATTGTTTTAGAACAGGAAAATCTACCAGCACAATTGAGTGAGAAACTGCTCAGCTAACATACTGTACATCAAAAGGTTCTGGCCATCTCTGAAGATCACCACAAATTCAATGCATTTTTTAACATACAGCAATTGTAATTGATAAGTTTCTTACCAATTAAAAGTAATTGATAAATAATTTATCCCATATGAAACCTGCATTTTCAATAATAGTCTTGTCTTCTGCTCCCTTTTCACTCATACTTATTTTAATCCTGCATCATTTTACATACTTCATGAATCTCACAAAATGAGTTATATTTCACAAAAGCTTATGCCTTTTAATAAAAATTGTTGATCTGAAAAGATGCTACCAGACTCTTTCTGATTATAAGCATACTGGAATTATTTGTACTAACTTTATTTTTCTAATTAATATTTTTATTCTACCATAGTTATTTAAATTTCAGCCTCAAGACTTTCATGATACCCAGATTATAATAATTGGGAAATGTTTTTTTTAATTTTTAAATACAACTCCTACAGTAAGAGCTTGGGAATCTAGAAGCCTTACATGTTCTGAATTCATTATTGGGGCATTCCTTTGTTACAGAACCATTTATATTTAAGAGAAGAGCTATAACACTACACTAGCAAAAAAATTGAATAAATCTTAGACTTATTTCTTCCAAATTAGGACAACAAGATTTGCACTATCTAAGCAAATCAAATTAAACCTTTATTATAATAAAGAACCATCATAAGGTGGGTGGAGAACAAAAAATAAAATAAAAAGTATAACAGATGCAACAAATTCTATTCTATTCTACTCTATGCTAATATTATTTATTTCATTATTTGTATAAAAATGTAAAAGTATCAAAAATGTAAAGAGGAAGAGTAGATGAGGCAGGAAAGCATAGCAAAAGTAAATCTATCATAATATAAAACACTCTATAATGACAAATATACTCATTAAATTTTTTGGCACAGGTCATCTTTGGATTTAAAGTACAGTTGCACAGAACCTGAGAACATTGTGTGTTGTAGAAGGATTGGTATCTGAGAGCAGCAGAGTTTCAGGCCAGAACTTTTCAAGTTTATTTGTGGATGTTAGGGTCTGAATCTGTGACCTTCTATATGTAAAATAGGCAGTCTATAACTGATGAAATATATATTTGAGAAGAGCAAGTTATTTGTAAAGTGAATGATAATGATGTTTAGAAATTTTCAGGCTGAGAGGGTGTAGCTTTCTAAGAAGACTGGAAGATCAAAATCAAGATTGGAATGAAATCAGGAAAGATTATATAGGTTGGCACCTGATGGTTAAGTATTTTAAATAAGTATTTTATTTAAGTCTTAATTTATATCAATCCCTGGATGATTCTCATAGCACATCCAATTATTCTTTTTGCATGTTGCTGTATTGATTGAATCCATATAGCCTGTATTTAAAGCAATAAGTTACTTTTCTGCAGTTGGTTACTGACAATAAATTTCCCTTCCTTCTTTGACAGAGAATTTTTTAGTCACTTACCATTCTGCGTTTAATTTCCCCCGACGCTGCATATTACTCCAGAGCGTAATGTGTCTTTTACATGCAACTTGGGCAATGCATGCAAAAAAGCAGAATTCAGCTCCTATGTCTGCATCCAGTGTTCTGCCTGGATAAAGGTTTAACACATTTCCACATATTAGAGAATAATTGCACACACATAATTAAACTTAAACCTCGATATATAGTTTAACAAATCATGCCCAGTTCAAGATGCAATCTATTAAGACTGTCAAAGGCTACTAAAGTGTCACTTCTATATAAACACTTGCCTAGAATATAATCCCATTGACTACATTGGAACTATTTTTAAGAAGTCCAGATTTATATGCATCCTATTATTAAAAATTATAGAATTAAGGGAATTTTCTTCTTTTCTTAGAACAACCAGTCTCCAAACTTTCTGGCTTTGTGGAATTGGGGGTGAGGAGATGATTCTGTGTGAGTGGCAGACAAGCATGTTAGTGATGTGAGTGGCAGACTTGCGCATGTAGTAGGCAAGCATGTACACGCAGTTCCATTTGTGCGAGCTGCAGATGAGCATGCCCGATCACCGAGAGGCAGTAAATGACTGTATAGAATCCATATTAGGATTCTTCCTAGCCAGCTCTTCCTCTATGGAGTTCAAACTGTTGGGAATTAAACTCATGAAGCATTATTGCACCTTAAATGAGTATAGGCAGTGAATTAGCTTCAAGATATATCCATGTCTTGGTGTTCAGAAATACAGTAGGAAGGATATATAGAAACTATTAAATGGTATATATAGACTGCCTTCTCTAAAGCTTCAGGACACAATGATATGGATGTAATACTATGCTATGCCTCCAGTACAAGGTGTTAACAATAACAAAATAACAGAATAACATGTTTGGAAGGAACCTTGGAGAACTTTTAGCCCAACACCCTTCTCAAGCAGGAAACCCTATAAGATTTCAGACAAATGGTTGTCCAGTCTCTTCTTAAAAACCTGCAGTGTTAGAGTACCCACAGCTTCATGAGACAAGTCATTCCATGGATTAATTGTTCTATCAGGACATTTCTCCATAGTTCTAAATTGGTTAATTCCTTGATTAGTGTCCATCCTTTGCTTCTTGTTCTGCCTTTTAGATGCTTTGGAGAATAGGTTGATTCCCTCTTCTTTGTGGCAGCTCCATAGGAATGGTGCTATCATGTCACCCCTAGTCCTTCTTCATATGTTTTAGCTGCTAGCCTCTTAATCTTCTTTGTTGCTCTTCTATTCTTTTACTCTATTCTTTCTTGAGTTTCAACATCTTTTTAATATTATAACTACCAAAACTGGATGCAATATTCCTAGTGTGGTCTTACCAGGGCATTATAAAGTGGCAATACCTCATGAGGTCTTGATTCTGTTGCTCTGTTAATACAGACTAGGACTATATTGGCTTTTTTTGGCAGCTATAGCACACTGCTGGCTGATATTTAAGTGATTATCCACTAGGACTCTGTGTAGAACCAGAGTTGGAAAGGACCTTGGAGGTCATCTAGTCCAATCCCCTGCTTGAGCAGGAAAGTCTATTCCAAATATTAGTCTCTACCTAGAATCGAACTCACAGCCTCCTGATTGTGAAGTGAGAGCTACACCTCTAGGCCACTGGAGCTCCTTAATCCCTCTTGCAGTTACTACTATTGAGCCATGTACCAATTATTCTATACTTGTGCATTTGGTTTTTCTTGCCTAAATGTAGAACCTTACTTTTTCCTCATTGAATTTTATTTTGTTAGATAGAGTCCAGTGTTCAAGTCTGTTGAGCCTATCTTGAGCCTATTTTCTGGAGTATTGGCTATTCCTGCCAGCTTGATGTCATCTGCAACTCCTCTATCCCTGCATGTACATTAGTGATGAAAATATTGAAGAGTACTGGGCCTAAGACAGAGCCTTGGTGTACCCCTGCATACTTCCCTCCATGTTGATGTAGATCCAATTTTATACATAGAGTGTGGTTGGTCAGCCAGTTACAAATCCATCTGGTGGTGATGTTGTCTAACTCACATTTTCCTATCTTATCAAGTAGTAGGTTGTGATCTACTTTATAAAATGCCTTACTGAAGTCCAAGTAAAATATATCAGCAGTATTTCTCTATACAATGTAAATTAGTTACAATGTAATTTAGTTACATTGTCAAAGAATGAAATAAAATGTGTCTGGGATGATCTGTTTTTGAGAAAGCCATATTGGCTTCTGGTTATGACTGTTTGCAGATTTGGTGCTTGGTTGTCTGTTACAGAATCTTCCAGGTATTGATGTCAGGCTGATAGTTATGTTGTAGTTTCCATTTTTTCTTTTTTTCTTTAATTAAGTTTTTTTTATTTTTAAGTGTGTATGAATATTAAATACATGAACAGTGTGGCTTCTGGGTATTGATTTTGATACCCAACAACAATAATAAAATTAACAATTGTGATCACCTACACTAATCATGCTCACATTTTTCTAATCGCATTACACAAAATGCAGTCATCTTTCAACTTCTCCTTTCATCTACCTGCTGATTTTAACTTATTATGTAACAATCTTCATCATACCAATGTAACATTATAAGTATACAATTAAAATTGTTGACATTATAATATTCACTCCACCTTGTGCATAATCCCTTATCATTTGGTTATTCAATATTATTTTATTTTACTCAATGCTAATAGCCAAAATAACCTTAATAATATTATTTGAGGGTATACAATATACACACTTTTCAGCTTCCGATCCTTCCCTTTACATATTAATTTTAAACATTTATATAGAAGTATACATAAAAATATTTTCCCTCTTTCTAATTCCTACCTCTATTCTAAACCTTAATAACACATTTCTTATATTGGTGTGCAGTCTATTCCTACACGTCATCTCTCATTTGTTTTAAGTATACCAGTTCTAATTTATTTTTTAGCTTTCCATATTTCTCCTTTGAAGTCTTATGTCTTCCTGTATCATTTTTCTTGGACTAAGTATTCTCTCTTCTTCTTTGCCCCTTGCTGCCAACTCTTTACCATGTCTATAACTCTCTCTGTCCTCAACTGAAGAGTCTCTTTCTGTTTATTTAATTCAATTTTTGGCTTTGTTTATCGAATGAATTATGCTGGAAGTTTTAGTGATGCCAAAGACTAAAGACAAAAATTTCCTAACCTTTCTAACTAGATTAATTAGTGTTGATTAAAGAGTGTGTGTGTGTGTGTGTGTGTGTGTGTGTGTGTATGCAGGGGTGGGATTCTACCAGTTCACACCTATTCTCTAGAACCGGTTGTTAACATTCTAAGCAGTTTGGAGAACCGGTTGTTAGAAAAAAATACTGGTCCAATCCTGTAAGGAAGGCAGGAAGGAAACATTCTGGTGTTGCTTACAGAAACTGCCTCTCCGTTAACCCTTATTACATTCTTGGCAGGACTAGACTTCCTGTCTCAGGAACTTCTCTGGAGTTTTTTCCCCTCCTTTGCTGGTGCTTTGCTTGTGTGGAGTGACCATTCAAAGTTACAATGGCACTGAAAAAAGTGACTTATGACCATTTTCACACTTACGACTGTTGCAGCATCCCCACAGTCATGAGAGGCCAGGCGAGGAGATACGTGCCTCAATGTCAGTGATATTGAGTTGGCCACACCCAGCCAATAACATGACCACCAAGCCATGTCCACCCAGTCACATGACCACCAAGCCACACCCACCATCTAAGCCATACCCACAGAACTGGTTGTTAAAAAATTTGAATCCCACCCCTGTGTGTATGTGTGTGTGTGTCATTGTACCAAAAGATAAAAAGTTTAGACTTATTTATATATAAGATTAATGTTTCCTGAAATAAATTCAGCACAGAACAAATAACTCTTAAATATAATTTAGAAAATGTATTTAAACTAGGATTCATAGATTAAAATAAATGCATCCCATTTCTCTTTAAAGAACAGGCCCAGTATGTTTTTTTCCTTGGGATGAATAGAAACTCCCCTTTTATGACCTTGTAATCCCTTAATTCAGGGTAGAGTCAGGGCAACTGGATGGATGCCATTCTTCTGCCACATGGAATTCACAGCAGATATTTTTTCTTTGTGCCCTGGGAGAGAAATAGCTACTGCTACCTAGCATTGAACTCTCAATCTTCCAAGTGGCAGGCAAGTGTGTTTACCACTAGGCCACAATGACGCTCTTACTTGGGATGAATGACTGTAGTAATTTTTTTTAAAAAGCACATTTCGTGTCTGCAACACATTACATTAGGATAAGGAAGGGTTGGATAATTTGTGGTTCTTTGTCTTATGGGAACACAGCCATTTCATTAAGACATGATTATTTAGACTTCTATTTATTTATCTAGACTTGATGACATCTTGGACAGCTTATTAAAAACATTGTGAGTGGAACCTATTTTAGATTTAGTAATTGAATACAGTTATATACTGTCACTTCAGAATGCATATATCTTTGTATGCATGTGTGCGCAAATTGGTGCTATGCTGGGTGATTATTGATGGGTTTGTTGAAATTGAATGATGATTATATGATACATGCAGTTATATTGATATCTTAAATGTACAGAAGCCTGATATGTCAATTAAGATTTTCCTTACTAGATTGGAAAAGAACATTTTCTTCAATATAGCTATGTGAATGTAACCATTACATAATTCTTCTCTTTCATGACCTTTTATAGCACAAGCCTGTATAACATTAGCAACAGCTGATCAATCCAATTTAAGTAAAACACAAATACATATGTAAACATGTGTTTTATGATAAATACATAATTAATTCTGTTCTCAATGCATAAAAATATATTCCTGAGGAAGTATCCAATTATTCAGAAATAATTAGCATGTCTTACTGTAGTTAGTTTTAATACAGCATCTTAATGTGTAGTTTGTATTCATGGCTTATTTTAAATTAATTTACCATAATCACAGCATTTAAATTGAGGTAGTCTTAATCCTAGCAATAAACCAAGATTTGATTTGAAGATGATTAACTTCTTTTCTGGCATCTGGATATTAAAACAAGAAACATTGCATCATCCACAAGATCCTTGATATTTTTACACTTAGGAATTGAACTGAAAACACTGAAGCAGTAGGATAATTCAGGCTTCCCTTGTTTTTTACATTAACATAATTGGTATTGAAATATTTGATATTGAAAACCAAATTGACAATGCCAAGATAGTTAAGAAAAATACATACAGACCAAAGGTCATCAGAACCCTACACCATTGAGCTGAAGGCCTGCCTACCAGCAAAGATGGAAAAGAAAAAGAACTAAACACATCAAGGAAGCCCTCAGAACTTGTGGCTATCCCAAGTTGGCCTTCATCAAAAAAAGACCTTATAGGAGCTCCTCCATAACAGACACCCAATGAGGAGAACAATAAACAAAGCAACATTGTCATGACTTACATTGCAGGAATATTGGAAAAACTCAGGAGGATCATACATACGTGCATACTTCAAACCCCAAAATACACTAAGGCATAAGCTTGTCACCCCAAGGATAAAACACCCAAACACAAACTGAGCAACATGGTACATGCAGTACAATGCCGTGAGCTATGTGCAGATCTGTACATTGGGAAAACAAAGCAACCACTTCATAAACACAGGGCACAACAAAGGAGAAGAAACCCATCAGGACTAGATTCAACAGTTCCTCTACATTTAAAAAAACAAACTTTTGAAGACAGAAAAGTCCACATTTTGGACAGAGAGGACCATTGGTTTGAAAAAGGGATCAAAGAGGCCATCTATGTCAAAATTAAACAGCCTTTCTCAACAGCGGAGAGGGATAAAATATCATCTATCTCCAGTCTACAACACAGTCCTTTCAGCAGTTCTAAGAAAGCTCCACACCCATTTCCACCACTCAGATGACCCTGATGACACAGATAAACCTCCAGGTGGCCTTAATAACGGGCTAAAAGAATGCAAATGACCAGCTATCTGCAAGGAGTATAAATCCTTCCATTCCCCACCACCCAGTCAGAGGTGAAGAAGCTTCTTGGATGAGAAGTGAAACTACTTCAAAGAAAAACCAAAAAGTCTAGTTACCTCTTGAAAAAAGCATACACTCTATTTGGAAGCACAGGAAACATTGCCCAGTGAGTCACTCCATTGGAATTTATTGGTTTATTTACATACTATACTTATACCTTCATGGAGGTTTGTATAATGTTGTCTCCTTCTCTTTTTTTTCTTTTTTTTAATTACATTTATATGCCGCCCTTCTCCGAAGACTCAGGGCGGCTTACAATTTTTGGAGCACAACCCAATGTGCTCAGCAATAGCCTTCATTCTATTGTATATGCCTGCTTATTACTAAGCGGCATTTTTACAAGGTCAGCTAATTGCCCCCAACAATCTTGGGTCCTCAATTTACCTACCCCAAGTGGATGGAAGGCTGAGTCAACCTTGAGCCTGGTGGGATTCGAGCCTACAGTAATTGTAGACAGCTGGATCTTAAGAGCAGGCATTTAACAGCCTGAGCCACCAAAGCTCTTTTCCCCCACAATAAGCATTCATGAGGTGAGTTGGGCTGAGAAAGGCTAAGTAAAATGAAGGCTCCAGCCAGCTTTTATGTCTAACTAGAACTCATGTTGTCCTGGTTTCTAGCCCAGCATCTAAATGAGTAAAAGATAAAAAAAAGAAAACTGTGGTCATCACACCGTATTTGATTTATTGCAGCCTTTCTCAGTGTGAAAGCCTTTCTTATACATGTAACATATTAACCTCCTTTATCTCAAGTTTCCATATTTAGTTACTGGAAATGGACATAGTAGTGGGAAGAATGAGAGTTATAATTCAATATGATTTGTGCAGCTGACATAGACTATGAAAAATGATTGAATTAGTAAGACAAGGGTCTTCAAACTTCCCAGAATTCCTGAGCTAACATGACTGGAGGAGAAATTCTGGGAGCTGAAATTCACAATCTTAAACTTGCCAAGTTTGAAGACCCCTGAATTAAGATATACAATAAGTGTAATCTACATTTCTGCTCTTAGGTAAGAGTGGGCAATTAATTTTCCCAAGGGACCACTAGAAAAATTGTACTCGTTATGGAGGGCTGCCACCTCACCCACCCCTTAATGTCCCACCCCTGACACTGCCACCAGCCCACCCCCTTTGCCAATGCTGCACTGTTTGCCTCTGCCAAGCCCTGTCCTTCCTTTCTCAATGCCATCCCACCACTCCCATTCCCCACTGCCAATGCCCCTTCACCTATGTTTCTGACATTCCCCCCCCCCCAACTGCTGAAGCAGGCTGGACTGTGACTGCCTGCAGGCTGGATGTGGCCCATGGGCTTTGAAATGCACAAGTCTGTCTTAGAAGAAAATATAAATAATTGTCTGCATTATAATAAATACATTGGGGTGTCCAATAATTTTAATTGACTAATATGATCTTTAGTACTTCTGAGAGGACTGCTTTTGTCAGTTCTGACAATTAATAATGTAATAAAATTGTTTAATATGCCTTACGTAGCCTTCTAATAATCTGTTATACTAATATAACAGAGTAAATCAGTTTTTAACTTATAATAAATTAATCATTTTATAAATCAGTTTTTGTTCTAGAATTTTGAAAACTTTCATAAGCTTTGTACAATGCCATTAGCTATGGAACATGGTTTCTCCAGATGTTTTACCAATCTACATTATGCCAGGTTAATACTGAGAAGCACTTCCTAATTTAATAACTGCCAGTGCAGCAATAGATCACAATGAAGTAAATTTATACTAGACTGATAAGGGTGGGAAGAATATTGCAATAGCTTCCATATTACCATATAACCTGGATAATGGAGCCTTCTGTTTTCAGAAGACCAATATCTAGTCCTGAAATGCATAGTCAGCTCCAGATTTTGCCAATATAAGTTGACAGGCATGGAATTGCATTGAATAAGTAGACAAAGCAGTATTTAAACTTCCTTGTGCTGTGTCTTTCATCATATAGTGAATACTCCAATTTATGGTAAATTTTCATAATTACTTCTTTAGGGAATAGTCTTGCATCAAGGAATAATTTATCTTTTCTAAAATAATACATCAGGAAAATGCAAGTCCATCCTTCCCTCTTTTTTTGTAAAGAGAACTCTGTTGATTGGCAACCCCTGCTGAAAGACACATATATAGATTATATAGAAGGGTTTCACTGAACAAGCAATGTTACAATAAAATCAACCATATAATTCATATCAAAAGATAAAGAAGTGCAATTCAGTCAGAATACTTCAGTTTGGGGAATAATACATGAATTATTTGTGGCAACTATATAGGTTAGAGATATATAGGCTAAATGCAGTAGGTATAAATGGAGAAAAGAATCAAAATGTGACATCAATGTAGAGAATGAATTCAGTATTCTTAATTTATATGAAAAGCCTGAGAAGCTCCAGGAAAACGTAAGCGTCATTGTGAAGACCAATGGAAATTTACTAGAATGTCAATGAAGAAAGTTAGATTAATTTTAAGGAAGAAAGTAATGGCAAACTGAATAAGAAATGAAGAGTATTTCTATGACATCAAAGATCACAATAGTCAAGGTTACAATTTTTCAAGTAGTAATATACAACAGTGAAAGCTAAGCACAGGAAAAGACAGAGAAAAATAATAGATGCTTTTGAACTATAGACTTGGAAACAGTGTGTAAGAGTACCCTGAACCATGGCAGATAACTCTTTTAAGACCTCCCCATTCCAACAAAACCTCTCCCACTATTTAATGAAAGAAATGTCCTATTTTATCACTGTTGTGAAGTGCACCAATGAAAGTTGATCCTTTCAAGTTCTGCTATGCTGACACCTGATGTTTCTGGGGGGATGACCAAAGAACACTGGAGTACATGCTTAAAGTATATATTCAAAACAGGACCTCCCAGTTACTTAGCTGACAAGCAGGTATGTACATTAGGCAGTAGCTCTATAATCTCTGTAATCTCTTTAGTGACAATCACAGGATGCCAATTAGTACTGTGCAGCAGAAAGTAATGGCAAACCATTTCTATACTTTTACCAAGAAAATTACATGGATAAACTAAAATTATTCTAGCAAGCTACATGAACACAGTTACACTGATGATCAGTGCAATATCGGAAGATCTGAAAGACCAGAATAATAGGGACAGATGATCATGGAGAAAATCAATTTAATGACTAAGAGAGGACAATGATTTAATAGCATATAATCAAATAATCAAAATGAAAGTTATAGGACAACTTGAATTGAAACCCTGACATCTTGCACTTGAAATTCCACGAAGCAGTGAAAGTTTCAAGCTTGAGTTGAAAATCTTCAGATTTGCATAAATATATTATCAGATATTGTGTGATCTTGATGTTTGAACTTTTTTCTGAGGGCTAACCAGACATGAAAGTAGAAAGTTATAAATTGTTTAATTCAAAATCATGTAGTTATTTCCTTGAAGTAAATTTCTTTCAAGTATCTTTAGAACAGTATTACTTCATTTTTTTGCAAAACAATTGCTATTAAGACCATAAACTCTACCTACAGTGAAAATTTAAGCAGCAGTGCAGAAACAGATTAAGATACTTATGACAGCAAATTAATATATTAAAAATATATGTTTGAAACAGTAATGATATGTCATAAAAATAACCATAAATATTTCATGACAAAATGGGGAGGGGAGAATAAAGATAAAACATTTTGCATCTGGAAGCCTAGGGGAACATTAGTCTCTCTCTCACACACACACACACATACACACATACTCTAAAAGAGGATTCATGCTATTCTGTTACACCAAAAATAATGAACAGCCTATGGCACAAAAAGCTTAACTAATTTGTGGAAAAGCTTTGATAAGCAAACAAATTCCCTCTTCAATAAATTAAACATTAGCTACTTCATCAGATCCATCAATGCTTCAGCCAAGCAAAATTCTGTCTCAATAAATCTATTAATGCTATAGGTGTATTCAGCCATTTTCTTTTTGTCATAATGAGAAAGACATCATGAGTTTCAGCATGTTAGCTCTGCCATTTTATCTTATCAGCATTGTCACTTGCATATGATGGTTACTGAACATCTGCCCTGGAATCAAAAATCAAAATGGAAACTGGCCTGGGAAATATAGTATGATGCTGCAAGTGTAGGCTGATATCCATGGATTGCTTTCCTTCAGGGTGCAGTTTGATTAATGAAGTAAAACTGATCTTAAAACAGTAAAGATAGCCTTTCTAACCTAACATGTTTAATCTTGAATGATGAATAGACGAGTCAGCCTATATCACATTCTGGCTGACAGAAACTCAAGAAGACAACCAGGAAATTCTAGGATGGCAGTCAGACTAGATAAATGAAAAAAAAATGTGGAAGAATGAAGCAGCAAACAATCTCTGTATTTTTGCTTTAAAAAATCCTGATCATGATCACAGATATACTAGGAACTACAGGTGACTTGAGAGAGTCTTTACGAATGTGCATGCAACTGGCAAATCAAAATTTACATACACAAATCTTTTATTTGTGAATATTCCACAGACTAAGAATAAATAGTTGATATATGTTTCAACATTGGCACACAGGAAATATTACCTTTTTAAAGTGAAATTTGGACTTTCTGAAAGTGTAATTTAGCTCTAGGATTAAAATATTTCTTCAATAACTTCTGTAACCTTCATTTTGTAATGAATGCTGTGTCGTGGGGATTATGAATATAGTGGCAGTTTTTAAAATTGTTAAATTTTTAAAATAAATGTACAATTTTTAATATGATTACTGGTGGATGAAGCCAAGAACACATTTGAGCAGTGCAATAACAAGTGAAATAGGAAACAGTAATAGATAGATGTTTGACCTGATTCAGAAGGGGGAACTCTTCTGCGCTTATGATAACTGTGGAGATATGAAAAAACCCAACTACCATACATAGGATAAAACGTCTAAGTCTTAGCATGGGGATTTTTTGGCAAGTTGTTACACTACCTTAATTTTCTGCTGATTGCTAGAATGTCTTCAAATAAATCTAAACAGCCAAATCTGCATTTTCAGACACTTGAATTATAAGATAACCTAAACATTTTCTCTGAACTTTTTCCAAGATCTCAACATGTTTTTTGCAGTGTGAGGATCAAAATTGGTTGCAGTAATACCACACCTGGAATATTGCAACCAATTTTGGTCACCATACTACAAAAAAGATATTGTGATTTTGGAAAAAGTTCAGAGAAGAACAACTAAGATGGAGACTAAAACACATGAAGAACAGCTGCAGGATTTGGATTTGGCTAGTCTAGAGAAAAGAAGAATTAGGAGTGACATGGTAACTATTAATATTTTAGAAATATTTCTTCTTTACAAAGAAGAGGGGGTGAAATTATTCTCCAAAGCACCAGAGGGCAGGACAAGAAACAATGGTTGGAAACTGATCCAAGAGAGAAGCAACCTGGAATTAAGGAGAAACTTCTTAACAATGAGGTCAACTAACTTGTGGAACAGATGTCTTCAGAAATAGTCAGTGGAGGTTTTTAAGGAGAGACTGGACAAACTTGTCTGTAAAGTTATAGGTTCTCCTGTTTGATTAGGGGGCTGGACTAGAAGACTTTCAAGGTCCCTTTTATGTTCTGTTCTGTTCTAGCCTTTATTGTCATTCTTTACTGTGAGCACACTGGCACACATTAAAATGAAATTATTTTGTCTGCTCTCAAAAGAAAGTACATGTCTGTCCCTACCCATACATAACATACATATACACATGCTGTCTACACACACACACACAAACACACACACACACAAACACACACACACACACATACATACATACATAGATACACACACACACACACACAAATCACTGTCCATTTTGAATACATAACAGAAAGAAGAAACTTGAGAATTCACATTGTTGATGGAACAAAAATGTGACTGAATCTAGATACCACAAATATTGATACCACTGAATCTTGGATACCATAAAGCCTCTTCCCAGAAGCTAACAAGGAAAACAGTGAAGAGGATGTGTAGTGTCACATACAATTCTGCAGACCCTGCTCAAGCATCACTTATGTGCTATGTCCTGAATAGAAGGACGTGAACTATGAACTATGGATAATCTTTTTTGCCATCCTCAACGTTCTCTGCACTGCCTTCCTGTCTGAAGCAATAATGCTTCCAAACTAAACATTAATGCAATATGACAGGATGGTCTCAATCATCCCTCTATAGAAAGTGGTAAGGACAGGAGGAGATGTGCTTTTCTTATGCGATGCAGAAAATGCAGGCGCTGCTGTGCCCACTTCACCAGTGCCTAGCTGTTGAGTAACCAAGATAGCCTATGTGTTAGCTGTACACCCAGAAACATAATGCTGCTAACTACCTTCACAGGTGAATCATAAATACACAAAGGTATATGGCTGCACCTGCCTTTTCTGAAATCAACACTGATCTCTTTCGTTTTTCCCAACATTTTAAACAAGGCTGTTTTTATTATACCAGTTCACCAAAGCCTCTACCTCCTTGGTAAGCACCCTCATTGTCATACTGAATAAAGCCCATTACTGTTGTATCATCTGCATACTTCACAATATGGTTGGTGGCAAACCTTGCACAGCAGTCATGGGTCAACAGGGTGAAGAAGAGTAGATTTAGGGCAGAGACCTGAGGAGCCCCTGTGCTCAGGAAAATGCTGTTAGAAATATTAATCCCAACTAGCACATACTGGGGCCTATCAATAAGAAAATCAAGAATCCAAATGCACAAAGGAGTATTAAAGCTAAAAGGCCCAGTTTTACTACTAGATGCTGAGGAATAAGTGTATTAAATGCTGAATTGAAACAGCATTCACATATGAGTATTTCTTTCTCTAAGTGCGCCAAGCTCAGATGGAGAACAGAAGAAATAGCATCCTCTATAGAGCAATTTGGACAGTAAGAAACTGAAGCAAGTCAAGTGCTAAATACAACAATATATTCATAATAATGGATATAAGTGCAATTGGATGGTAAAGATTGAGACCCACAATTGTAGACTTTTGGGGCACTGCAAAACAATGACCATCTTAAAACATGATGGGATTACTGCCTGCTGCAGTGAAAGACTGAAAACATCTGTAAGAACAGAAGCCAATTCGTCCACACATTCCCTAAGAAAACACCCAGGGATATTAACTTGTCCTGCTGCCTTCCAAATGTTAATTTTCCGCAATGCTCTCAGGACAGAATTAACATCAAGCTAAGCACTTGCTCATCAGGATGAGTTACAGCTTTTTGATGCCTCAAATCTTCCAACAAGTGTGTTCAGCTCATTTCAAAAGACTATGCCACCCTTACAACAGGATGGAGCCACCTTAAAGTCTGTAATGGCCTGGATGGCTTGCCACATACACCTGTTGTTCATTGGGTCCTTTAAAAAGTTCTGAACTTTCCAACAGTAGGCTTGCTTTGCTCTTTTTATGGCACTTTTCAGATTAGCTCTGGCTGTTCTAAGTGCCAGCATATTGCCAGATTTAAAAATCACATTCCATGCAAATCTCATATGTCTTGCAAATCTCATATGTCATCCATGGTTTTTATCATTAGCCCTCACAACAATGTTTTAAGGACACAGACATCCTCAGTGCACTTTTAAATATATGCAGACACACTGGTGGCATGCTCCTCTACATTTATATGTTGGTTATCTGTTGCCACTTCTTTAAACATGTGCACTGGAAGCAATCTTGTAATGCTTTGATAGCTCCCTCCACCCAAACCCTCACCTGCTTCACTGTTGGTTTCTCTCTGATTAACAAATGCTTATATGCTGAAATAAGCAACTCCAAGAGTGGTCAGAAGACCCAGATGAGGCTGGGGATAGCTTTGAATGCATTCCTGATGTTAGAATAAGCAAGATCCAGTGTATTCCCCCTTCTAGCTGCAAAGTCCATATATTGATGGAAATGGGAGAGAGTAGCTTTCAAATCAACTTGATTAAAAGCTAAATAGGTCTTGCAAATACATCAGGATACTGATGTTCATTGTATGTTGAAATGCACATGAATTCACTGCACTGCAAATGAGCAGATGTGCAGTAATACTGTCCTCTGATATCTTACATTCCTAGCCCTGTATAGATATTAACCCTTAATTCAAACAATTAAAGAGTTAAAAGGGTAAATACATTTAGAAATGTACTTAAGATACTTCTTTATAACTGTTAAAATGTTCAGCACTTTTAATATTTCCAAAACCAAATTTCTTATATTCAGATTGCAAAAACCTAAACAACTAACAATAAGTTGTCATATCAGTTAGTGTCCATAAATCTTTTTGCCACCTGATAGTCACCTAGATTTTTGCAGCTGAGATTTAGTTACTCTATAAGAACATATCTTACGCTTACACATCTTTCATTCTATTGTCTTTTCAGTAAGTAAAATGCAGAGTAAGCCTAGAAATAGTAAGCCAATATCATGAGGTATGAAAAGGAAAGTTCAACTAATTCTATACACCTCTGTATCTTTCTACCTTTGCTTCAGACTATCTTTGCTTTGGTCATATTTCTACACTGCTTCTCATATTATATTTTGTTTTTCAAATGTCTTGCCTTCTTTTTCAGGATTTTATGAATTCTATTTAAACACAACCTTTTGAGTTTTGCCCTTGTTAGCCCATTCATTCTTAAATTTTCACATATTCATTTTCAAGTTCTTCCTTTTTTTCTGCATGACTGAACAATCTCAAAATTTTTAATAATTTCATTCAGTTTTGTACACATTCACATTCAATACCTACTAATTCTTGACTTTGTAAATTTTTCATTCCCCCTCCACACTTCTTAATTACCCCATTCTCACTTATTTGAATTTCTTCTCCAATTCCCATGATACATCCAACTCTTATTTACATTTAACAAGGTGGGCAGAATAAGGCCCGTATCCAATGCCATTTTCACTTGTTTTGACAACATATTTCTTTATATCAAACAATTTACCATCTTTATAAAAGCACTTATACATCTTAATATTTCTCTAACCATGTCCTCATTTTCAGTAAATATTCTAACCTACCTGGTTAGTTAGTTAGGCAGTTACCTACCTACCTTGTTATTCATCACAATTATGCATTCTAAATCCTTATTTTCATCTTTTTCTCAATTTATCACTTCAAAAAACAAGCCACAGAATATGATAAAACTAAAGTGTAATGGAGCTTTGCTATATATTTATAAATAAAGCTGCCCTCAGGTCTACAATGTCTTTCCATTACTTTTCCCAATACAGAACAATTTTCTGTTCTACATTCTAATTTCTGCAATATAAAAAGTGCCCATTAAATTGTCTGTTGCAAACAAGGTATGTTAATTTGAGTTAATATTTCAAAAATTGCAATGTGCATACTTCTCTTCAGTCACTTGGAAAACATCTCTGATTATTACTTTTTCCGGTATGATGCTATATGTGTTTTTTTTAATTCAAAGCATTATGAAATTAACTACAGGCTCTAAATACTATTTGACACTGACATGCTTTCCATTTTCTCTCTGTGTGCACATTCATTCCAATGTTATTTTAATCCAAGTTTTTTTATCCATACTTCTTCCACCTGGAGTATATTCTTATAGAAATGAAGTTTCACTACAATTGAGGTGCATTCAAGATCCTGAAATAGCCAATTGTTCTGAAAGTAGAAGAAATTATATTAGGCTAAATGTTAATCATTAATAATGATTTATTAAGCTTATCTACCACTGACTCCCAGCAACTCTGGGCAGTTTACAATTATTAAAACATTAAAAAAAACAGAGAATAGTACAGAACACACAAAAACAGCATGGGACAAAGGAACAACAATTACAGAGGAGAACAGAAAGAAGAAAGGGGTATGAGTTGTCCTCTCCAAACCTGGGAAAAGAGGCAGGTCTTTAAGGTCCTTTGTAGGGTGGGAACTGTTATGTATGTAGGTTTGAATGTTATTGGTTTATTTGAACTGTTCTTGTAAAATGTTAAATGGTATTGGTTTAAATAGTGCGGGAAGAAACCCTGCACTCCCATTGGCTGGCAACTACGGCTGCTGGCTATAAGAAGCAGCCGTAGCCCAGCCAACTCGGGTCCATTCGAGCTGTAGTCACTGAATAAACTCTTTACTGAAGCTCTTCGCGTTTGACTCTTCATGCAAACTTAACACTGGCGATGAGGATGGGATCTCCCTGAAGAAGAGACAACGTGGAAGGCGAACAGAAGAGCAAGATGGCTGTGCTGAACATCCCCCCAGTCCCGTTCGATCCAGCGGCGGAAGACTGGGAATCGTATGCAGATCGCTTCCAGATGTATTTGGAAGGAAACGACCTCGCCGATATTCCCGAGAGACGGAAGAGGGCGGTATTTCTCACGCACTGCAGTCCGGCAGTCTTCAAGATGGCGAAGGCATTGGCAGGAGCTGCAGAACTGAAGGTAATGGAATGGCCTGATTTGGAAAAGCTTTTAAGAGCCCATTACGCCACAAGTATCGTGCCTCATTAAGAGACACGAAGTTTTACCGTCGGGATCAAGGGGAAAGCGAGAATGTTAATGACTTCGTGGCATTTAAGGGACGTTGGGGGTGCTTGTGACTTTACCAACTTAGAAGAGGCCATGCGTGATCGGTTTGTCTTAGGCGTCAAAGATAAGGTCTTACAAAGCAAACTGTTAATGAAACCTAAGATCACGCTTTAAGGAGGCCATTGAAGAAGCTGTTTCAGCGGAAGCCACCAAGTCCTCAGCAGCGCCATGAAAAGATTAACAAGGCCTCAAGCCAGGCCTCAAGCCATTCTGAGGTGGAAAAATCCACAACAACCCATTGTGAACAAATAGACTCTGATTCAGATTGCAGTGAGGTGAAGGAAGGGATTTTTAGACTCAGAATGGAGAAGAAAAGGAAAGACCCTGGGAGAAAGAGGCAAGAATTTTATTGCATAGGCCGTGGGGGGGGCCATCCCTGCACTGAATGCAAGTTCTTAGACACCATCTGCCTACGTTGTGAGAAAAGGGGTCACCTAGCCAGAGTCTGCAAATCATCCAGAACTCCACCTAGTAGGAAGAAATTTCCTGAAAAGGATTTTAAGCCCAACAACTTGGGCTTAAAGATGGGGCGCAATTCAGAAGCAAATGGGAAGAATGAAACTCACCAAACAATCACCATTGGTCATTCTTCACCCTTGAGAAGCAGAAAAGTACATGTGAAGGTGTTCATTGAAGGAAGGCCTTGCCAAATGGAAGTGGACTCAGGCTCTTATTTATCTATGGTGTCATGGGAAACTATTCACAGGCTACTTCCCAACATTCAGAAGAAACATTTCCAGAAGCAAGCACTGACTCTTAAAGACTACCAAGGGAACAAGATTCCAGTAGTTGGAGCAAGAGATTTCAACGTGCAGTTTAAAGGCCACACCAAACGTTTGCCTCTGACCATCGTGGACAAGGATCGCCCAAGCTTGCTGGGACTTGAGTGGTTCAAGCCACAAGGCATCGAGGTGAATGGCATCAATCACGTGAGCAACTCTGGATGGGAGGAGGCCTTGAAGTCTGAGTTTCCAGAGGTCTTCAGCGAAGGACTGGGCAAGTATATGGGGACCCCTATCACTTTCAACCTAGATCCCAAGGTGCCCCCAATTCGTTTAAAGCCCAGGAGGGTTCCATTTGCTTTAAAGGAAAAAATTGATGCACAATTAGACAAATTAATTGCTCAAGTGGTTTTAGAGCCCACTGATCACTCCAGATGGGAAACACCCATAGTCACACCAGTCAAGGCTGATGGGTCAGTAAGAATTTGTGGAGACTATAAGGGGACACTGAACCATGCGCTGCAGCAGAGCGCATATCCAGTGCCAGTTGTGCATTATCTGTTACATTCACTTGGCAGGGGTACAGTCTTTGCCAAATTGGACTTGGCCCAGGCATATCAACAACTAACAGTTGATGATGCCACTGCAGAGGCCCAAACCATTGTTACTCACAGAGGTGCCTTCAAATGTAAAAGGTTACAATTTGGAGTAAGCTTGGCACCAGGCATTTTTCAAAGTCTTATGGAAAGAATGTTTCAAGGACTGCCTGGGGTAGTGCCTTACTTTGATGATGTGTTAATCTCTGCTGAAAATGACACTCAGCTCCAAGAAAGACTCAGAGAAGTCCTTACCAGATTCAGAAAAATGGGGTTAAAAGTCAAGGAAGAAAAATGCACACTTAAAACAGACAGGGTTGAGTTCCTGGGCTACATGATTGACAAGCATGGCATCCACCCTACTGATGCCAAGGTTAAAGCAATCAAAGAAGCCCCTAAACCTAAATGCAAAACAGATTTGCAAGCCTTCCTTGGACTCATTAACTTTTATCACATGTTTCTACCTCAAAAGGCAACCATTGCTGAACCTTTACACAGATTGCTTGATAAGAAGGCTGTTTGGATCTGGGGAGGAAGGAACAATCAGCATTTAACAGTATTAAGAGACTAATCACATCTGATGCTGTATTGATACAGTTCTCTGAGAATTTGCCTGTTGTGCTGACTTGTGATACATCCCTTTTTGGAGTGGGGCGGGGGTTTGAGCCACAGGCTTCCCAGTGGGAGGGCAGCCCCTATTGCATTTTACTCTCGCACTTTGACCAAAGCAGAGAGGAATTATAGCCAGCTGGACAAAGAGGCATTGGCAGTTGTTGCAGCTGTCAAGAAATTTCATGAATATCTGTATGGCAGGACATTTACCATTGTTACAGATCACAAACCTTTGTTAGGCATTGTGGCAGGGGACAAACCTATACCTACTATCCTGTCACCAAGAATGCTGAGGTGGACTGAATTTCTTGCAGCTTATTCATACAAACTGATTCACAGGCCTGGCAAGGACATTGGACATGCTGATGCACTGAGTCGTTGCCCACTGCCTTGCCACAAGGAGGACTTTGAACCTGAAACACACACCTTTTTCCTAGAAACTGTTGCTAAGCTTCCAGTTCATGCTGCTGAAATTGCCAGAGAGACTGCCAAAGACACTGTGTTGGCTCCTGTTATAGGCTGGATTAAGAAAGGTTGGCCTCTTCAAGATCTACCTCACCTTGCCCAACCTTTTAAGTCCAGGCAAACTGAATTATCTGTATTAAGAGGATGTATTTTGTGGGGTAACAGGGTGGTTATTCCTGCAAAACTGCAAAGAGAGGTTTTGGAAATGTTACATGAGGGTCATCCTGGTATTGTAAGGATGAAGGGATTGGCCAGGAGTTATGTATGGTGGCCAGGTATTGACAAAATGGTTGAAAACTGGGTTGCATCTTGTCCCAATTGCCAGGTAGTCAGGCCTGCCCCACCTCATGCCCCCACACAGGAATGGGAATGTCCTAGGGGCCCGTGGTCTAGGATCCACATTGATTTCGCAGGTCCTACTAGAGGGCACACTTTTCTTGTTATAGTAGATGCATATTCCAAATGGCTAGAGGTATTTCCCATGACATCCACCACAACTGATGCTGTCATCAAGCAGCTCAGAAAACTGTTTGTAACCCATGGGTTACCTGATGTTCTTGTCTCTGACAATGGCCCTCAATTTACATCTAACATTTTTGAATCCTTCCTAGCACAACAGGGTATCAGACATGCTCTGACAGCCCCTGGGCACCCTTCTAATGGCGGGCTGAACGATGGTACGCTTTACCAAAGAGAAGCTCCAGCAACTGGGTCCTGGGGACATCACTGAGAAGCTTGAAAAACTTCTTAGTGTCCAGCACATCACTCCTAGCCCATCTACTAACTTATCCCCAGCAGAGTTGTTGATGGGTAGGAAACTTAGGTCTTCCCTTGACCGCCTTCATCCCACTTACGCACCCAATGCACCACTGGATTCCACTTCCAAAGTTTGTACATTCAGTGTGGGTGATTCTGTGTATGCTAAGAACCTTATAGGTGAGCCTTTGTGGATTCCTGCTGCAATAACTCAAATCACTGGCCCTCGTTCTTACAGGGTACAAACAGAGGATGGACTCCTCTGGAGCAGGCACATTGATCAACTCAGATCCAGGTTCCTCTGGAACATCGCCCTGTCTCTCTCTGGTTCCCTCACCTGATGTCACTTCTAGGGGAGGGGAGGAACAGGAGGAAAATCAGCAAGCAAGAATCAACCCCATGTGTAACGAGCCATTACGACAGGAACCATTCCAAAACCTGTCACAATGCCAAGATCCATCCTTAGAAGTGGAAGATTGCACATCACTACCTGACTTGGGTGCTGACATTGGAATGGAGATGGGTTGGGAGGAGAGACCAGATTCTAACAGTCTAACAGGGTCTCCTTTCACAGGAAGTCCCAACAGGGAAATGTCAGCAGACACATTTCCTCTCTCACTGGGTGAGAACGTTAAAACTTCTGAACCACAAAGGTCTCAACGACATAAGAGCCCCACCTATTTAAAAGAATACATTAGATAGGTTGGGGTTTGGTATGGACTGAACCTAGTGGGGAGGGGTGTTATGTATGTAGGTTTGAATGTTATTGGTTTATTTGAACTGTTCTTGTAAAATGTTAAATGGTATTGGTTTAAATAGTGCGGGAAGAAACCCTGCACTCCCATTGGCTGGCAACTACGGCTGCTGGCTATAAGAAGCAGCCGTAGCCCAGCCAACTCGGGTCCATTCGAGCTGTAGTCACTGAATAAACTCTTTACTGAAGCTCTTCGCGTTTGACTCTTCATGCAAACTTAACAGGAACCATTTTAATTTGCAGGGGGATCCTCATTTTAGACGGTAGGCACTTCTATAGAAAAGGCATGCTTCTAAGGCCCTGAAAGGTAGCATTGTTTAAGAGATGGAACCCAGAATAGGCAACGTTGTTAGATGGAACTGGTCAGGTAGATACTACATGAGAAAGGCAGTCTAGTAACCAGGACTTGTATGTCCAGCTTTAGTAGAATAGTACTTTCATCATTGCAAAATATGGATATATGCTAAAATGATTTTTTTTAATACTCTAAGTCCAGTTTTTATTGATATATTGTAGAAAAAACACAGACAAAAATGGTTTTTGGTTTATTAGCTTTATACATGTAAGATCAAATTTATAAAACTATAATATATATTTTTTACTTCTTTGCTTTAGAAATAAAACTGGCATGCCATCTACTGGTCTTTAATACTTAATGTAGATAATAAATCACTAAGCACTTTTCTAGTTTACAATGTAAAATTCAATATTTATTATGAATGGAGTATCTCCCGCTTTCTGAAACAGTAATTTTAGAAGTTTGGACAGTTTGAACAGATCAGCATTATTTAAAAGCTTCATGTTATGGATGTAAGACACACACATATATAAAAGTGTTGCTCTGTGGGATCTAAAGTTTAAATGCCTTGCCATAGTTAACCTATTAAATTTCAACTGGGATGCCAGAAACAAATCACTGGACATTTTAATGACTCTATCAGTTTGGTGTAGTAATTAAAGCACTAGGCTGGAAACCAGGAGAATGGGACTTTTAGTTTGTTTTAGTCAAAAGAGCAGCTGGATGACTTTGGCCAGTTATTTTCTCTGAGCTCTAGTAAGAAAGAACTGAAAAGCTACTTTCAAGAATGCTTGCCAAGAAAACTGCAGGGATTTGTCCAGCTGGTTACGGGAGTCAAAACTGACTTGAAGACACAAATTTCCATTTTTTAACCAAGAATATGTCACTGAAACAATATGAATATCAATTATTATGGTCATACTTCTCTACGTTTTGCTCTGAAGTTCATAAGACAAAAGAATACATATAATACCAGAAAATGCATGTGATGATGATGTGATGATGATGAAAATATTATTATTAAATAGTAAAACTTATTTGTCAAAATAATAATGTTAAAAATATAAAAATGTGCCTGCTGCTTTCTTAATATACTATCTTTCTGATAAACCTTCCCAAGTTACCTTTGAAAACAACATTTTTTTCCAACTGTTCAAATAATATCTTGGGTCCTTCAAAGATTGTAATAATGACATATAATACATTCTAATTTCTGAAGGGGATGACAGTTTCATTAGAAGTAGTGAACATGCATCACGTTAATCCAAACAAAAGCATAAAAAGCATAGTGTGGTAGGTATATCGTCATTATATGTCTTCTTATAATTGCTTTCTATTCAGTTATCATCAGTATTTGTACTTCATGAATACAGAGAGGTTAGGGTGAAAGTCACAAGATATGCAAAAAGCTTTAAATCATCATTCCTTGTAGCTAATATCAGTAAGCTTCTGCAGCTTAATTATAGAATTTTTAAAAAGCTGCCTATTCAAGTATAGCTAATGTAATCTTAAATTTCAAATTATCTATTAAATACATTACACTTCATAAAAGATTTTAACTATAGCAATCATAACACTCAATAGCAAATGAAACATAGGGCTCTAAGTATTTAAAGGAATGGTTCGCTTCATCAGAGCTACAAAGTGCCTCTTCAAAATGAAGTGCTATTTCACTTCCAATGAAATAGCCACAAATAGTGATAGCCATATTGTTTTGATTCAGTGAATAACAAGGCCTTCTATATGCTCAGACACCCTATTATCAAAGTATAGTAGATCATTGGGTTGGACTTACCCTGGCTACTGAAAACATAAAGTGAAGCAACCTACCTCTACATACGATGACTCACATATGATATGTACCAGAGGTGGTATTCAGCAGGTTCTGACCAGTTCTGGAGAACCGGTAGTGGAAATTTTGAGTAGTTTGAAGAACTGGCAAATACCACTTCTGACTGGAGATTTTACAGTATCCTTCCCCTTCCACGCCCACCAAGCCATGCCCACAGAACCGGTAGTAAAAAAAATTGAATCTCACCACTGATATGTACAGGACTAAATAATTTTATCTAGCATGAAGTAACATAGCAAAAACATATAGACTGCATTAAACTGTTGCTTTTAATTGCAATACTGATATATGCTAGCATAAAAATATGTTTATCATGCTTTGGAATCCATTCTGTCTGATAATGAAGCCAAATAAAAGCTTTGTTCACACAGGAAAAGGAGGGAACACCTCTTTTGATACCAATTAACTTTTGTAGTCAATTATTTGATTCCAGCAAGGTTATATCTTGCTTTTCTTCTTACATTTTCTGTCAGCAAACTAAAATTGGAGGGGGCAATGAAAAGCATCATATTGGTGTGACTGTTGGCACCAAAAAAACCTGACTGTATTCAGATTAACAGAGGTGGAAGGGACCTTGTAGATCATTTAGTTCAAACTCCCCACCTATGCAGGAGACCGTACACCATTTCTGACAAATGGCAGTCCAATCTCTCTGTGGAAATAGCAGTTAAGAGCAACTTTTTAGTAGGCACTCTTATTTATTTATTGTTCGTTGATTTGAACAATGTCAAATTTCAAAAATATTCTAGGCTGCTCATTGTATAGCAAAACCAAGATAAAACCAGAATACAAAATAGATTAACAAGATGTGATCTGACCACTCAATACAAATATTCTATATAGCCTCTTATTCTTTATCCTCACAACAATAACAAAATCCACTACTGTAGCACCTAATCTGCATCTGGAAAATTTTGTGATGTGTGTCTTCCCATTCTTCATCACTACTTCATTAAAACAGAATTATAATAAGTATAAGAAAGATAAGCACATGGATGTGCCTGAGAAAACTGAGAACTCTCTCCTTTCCCACACCAATTCCATATTTCATTCTTCATAGACTGGAACAAAACATAATTACAATCTGCTATTTCTGTTAGTTGAAGCCTACATTAAATCTAATATCAAATCCTATTAATTCATTAATGTGTGATGATTTTATGGTCAAGTCATGGCATTATTCTTATAAGTGACATGTAAGCTATTTTTGGAGAGAACACAGGATATATAGATATAGTATGATCAAATCGTGGAAGAGGCCAGGCATCAAGCAATTGAACTTATTCTTTTGAAGGACTGGTTTTATTATTTGAACTTATAATACAAATGAAATCTCTAAATATAGTTCAAATATGCTCTATTCACAAACAGTTCTGAATAAGAAAACAATTAATTATGCCATATTCCCAAGTAACTGGTCTATCATAACAAATAGAGTAAACTATATGATTGTGATGTTATTCATGGGATAAACTGGTACAATTTGGTCATGAATAGTGCAAGTAATGCTCCAGCAGACAAGCTATTCTATTCAGCAGATATTATATTATATGGGGAATTTAAAGGCTGGCTCTGGTGAAATCCTTTTTTTAAAGAAAAAAGAAAAAAAATCATGCTCTGTTCTCTTTCAGTACACTCAAACATTTTCAGAACCCTGGGTATTCAGCATGCAGGTTGCCATGTAATTTTTTTTCTTTGAGAAGCTTTCAATCCTGAAATGAAATCTTTAAGAATGTGCTTATATCAGATACAGATTACAATAATGACAAGCTGCAGTTCTTTGAGCAAAGTAAGATTTTTCTAGTGCCTAAAAAGCAAGCAAGCACATAAGACATCTTCTGACAACCCCATTACCTGGTCCCCCTCAAGATGACAATAGACATCTGTAATATACCTGTTTCACTTCCAGGACTTACATACAGCCCTTTCAAAATGAGTGGAGGGGGCAGCCCAGAAAAAAAAAAGATAATGATAACTGCAGTGGTAGAGGACATTCTATCAAGGTGTTTGTGAGAAATAACGTTAATAGTCATAGCTGGTAAATAGATATATTGTGACTGCTATGTCCAATGTGACAAGTTGTGAAAGTGCCCAAGACATGCTTTCCAACTTTCAGATGGGTCCAGTGGCCTGAAGAGCTTGGAGAGATAAGAATGCATCAAGGGCACGTTCCTGAACAAATTTGGACTAAAGCTGTCATCAAAATTGATGTACTTTAATACCCAATATACAACTTTTTCTCTCTTAACTGAAAATAGACAAATGTGGTAGACTTGCTATCCATATATAGTATGTGGAAGGCACAATAAAGGACTTTGAAGATAAAGCAACTATTGTCAAGGGGAAAATGAGACAAGCAACAGTGAAATGGGAAGGAAAATTATTATTTTGAGCAGTAACATTAACATATATGGATGGAGAGATGGGCTGCACTTTTGTTGACAAGGGCTCGCGGGTCGTGCATGCGCACTTGCTTCGCTCAGGCGTTGGGGCTGAAATGCAGCTTCAAACAGGCAGCTAATCAACTCAGGCAGCTCTGGTGAGTACAGCAGGGTGGCACGGAACTCACCTGCGCAGCCTGAGCGAGGGAAAAGTTAGTTATTTAGGGAAAGCATAGAACAAGGGCGGGTGGGCGGGCCCAGCCAGAGATCACAGTTAGGGGTTCATCTGTACTTCCTTAACCATCCAGCAGCCCATCACTGTATGGAGGCCAATCTTCTTGAAATTGGTTCATTCTGTTAACAAAAAGTCTTTATCTTAATTTATTAAGATTAAAAAAAAATAAAAAATAAAAAAATGATTTGATCATACTATATCTATATATCCTGTGTTCTCTCCAAAAATAGCTTACATGTCACTTATAAGAATAATGCCATGACTTGACCATAAAATCATCACACATTAATGAATTAATAGTATTTGATATTAGATTTAATGTAGGCTTAAACTAACAGAAATAGCAGATTGTAATTATGTTTTGTTCCAGTCTATGAAGAATGAAATATGGAATTGGGCCTTGGTGGTGCAGGCTGTTAAATGCCTAGCACTTAGTTCCAGCTGCCTGCAATTAGTGCAGGCTCGAATCTCACCAGGCTCAAGGTTGACTCAGCCTTCCATCCTCTCGGGGTAGGTAAAGTGAGGACCCAAGATTGTTGGGGGCAATAAGCTGACTTTGTAAAAATGCCGCTTAGTAATAAGCAGGCATATACAATGGAAGGAAGGCTATTGCTGAGCGCATTGGGTTGTATCCCAAAAATTGTAAGCCACCCTGAGTCTCCGGAGAAGGGCGGGATATAAATATGAATAAAAATAAAAAAAATTTAAAAAAATATATTTCCTATTTCATTTTTAATTTTGTAATGTTTTGTTAATTGTGACCATTAAGAATAATCTGTACATTTAGAATATATGGCAATAGTTGAATATTTTAAGACCTCTCAATATTTTACTATGGAATTAAGCTCAACATGACGTTGCATAAATAAAATAAGTTTAAGCTACATGCTAGATTTTCCTTATTGTTTGTCATTGTTCTAGCACATTGTTAAAGCAATAAAGTTAATTTGCATGAGAAGAAATGTTATATTCAATCAAGTTAGCTATTTGTTGTTATATCTCAGACAGAGAGGGTGGGAAGTGTTCACATAGGCACACACAGACACTAGTTTTGAAAAATCATTTATGTTCATTGAAAAGTACAGGAACTGCTCAAGGCATTGGTATCTTTGCAGTCTTTTAGTTATATGTCCCCCTTACTGGTATAGTATTAACTTTAATGGAACAAGGCTAGGAGAAACAAGGATATCTATGTCTGACTTTTCCTTTACATGTTTAACAGTGGATTTAACAATAAGCTATATTTACATTCCTGTAAGAGAATGATATTTTAAGGCACACCTTTTCTAATCTTCAAAATTAGGATCAGAAGAAATTAATTCATTTTACATTTTAATATGAACCTATTATTTACCAGATCACATTTCCTGAATTTCTCAATCCACTTCTTCGATGGAAATAAGCGTACATTTACTCAGGCACAGGGAAAATATGAATATGAAATACTGTGTGCATATAGTTTTAAATAGCACATGTAATTATATAAAATTATTTGCCAAAAATGTATGTCCAGAGAAGTAGGTCAAACTGAAGAAAGCATAGCCAATGATTTGCAGCAAAGACAAAGGAACTGGTAAGGCTGCTTTGAACCTGTCCAGATAAAGAGTATTCGGGGGTTAATCTAAATGTGTTCTGGACTGTCTCTTCCTATGACGAAACCACAGAAGAGTCATTTTCCATGAATTTGAGCACTGAGAAATGATGGCATTAGCCAGCTTGCTCACAACCGTAGCAGAGCCTTTTAAGGGACATCAAATTTACAAATCTCACTTTCTAATCACTTTTAGAAATTGCTCATTAACTACTAAACAATTAGTTTCAAAATGACACTAATCCTGAATGAAAGAAATTTTCATCAGAATTTAGCGAATCTAAAATAAACAGCCAAAAGCTAAATAAGTTTTTGCTCCTAAAAAGTTATAAATGGTTATAAATGGACTAAGGCTGCAGATAAAATTAGAACACTGAGACTTTCACAATAAGATTTGGGAATTAACTATGAAGTACAAATAGCTTCTATTTAGAAATAGATTGTGTTTGGCTTTTATAAGACATAACAAATTAAAGAATTTCATGATTTCAGAAACTGGACAGTAGAGTGAACTAAATATTTCAGGGTTTTTGTTTTTATTTGAAACATTTATATGCAACTATAGGTTTTAGCAAAATTCATATAAAATTACAATAATCCAAATCAGGTCAACATATCCCCTCTAATATTTACAGCCCTATTTGTGAACATGGGCTTTCATATCTTCCTTGTGTCCATTGCAAATAATGCAGCTTATTTTATTATATTTTCATCTACATCAGTCAACAAAAAATAGACTCTTTTTCTAACTAGATTGATTCAGTTCAATTAATAAAGACATGATGAATCTAGCTCTACTGTAGGTTCCTGATATAATTTAAAATTTAAAAGGAAAATACAAGTGTCTTCAGAAGGATGGAAAGCTGAGTCAACCTTGAGCCAGTCAGGGTGGAACTCCGGCTGTGGGCAAAGTTAGCCTGCAATACTGTATTTTAACCACTGTGACAGCACAGCTCATATTGTGCTACCAAATGTCCAGCATATTGTTCTGGAGTTCAAATACTTTGGTAACCAAATTGAGAACAGAGGATTCACTGGAAAAGACTCTGATGCTGGGAAAAATTGAAGGCAAAAAGAGAAGATGGCAGCTGGGGATGAGATGGTTAGATAGAGTCATTGATGAAGTGGGCAGGAGTTCGAGCAGAGTCCACGAGACAGGGAAGGAAGGGGAGATTGGCAAGCAATGGTCCATAAGGTCACTAATAGTCAAACGTGAGATAGTGACTGAACAACAAAATCTGCATATTAGTAAATTAGCACTCACAAATTTTTAACAAAAATTGAAAGAGTTAGGATTTTCAACTGGATAAAACAGTTGAGACTTAAAAATAAAAATCAAGGAGAATTGAAATAGATAGTTCTATTTATCCCTATCTGAAAACAATTACTCAGTTTATATGTAATAAAGATGAAAACTAAAAAAAGAAATAAAGGAATCATAGTTGTGCTACGTAATCCAGGATCAAAGTCAAAGGTCATCTGGCTTTTTTCCAGCAATGGCATAAAACATGTGATGCCCAATTTCATGAAAGTCTACAGTAATGGGTTTAGGTCTTTGATAGAAAGAGGGGGGGTGTTGTAAGCTTTCTCTCACTCTCTCTTTGTATTTGATTAATTTGTGGTAGAGAAATCCCTATAAATTACATCTATGGGTGTGTGTGATGCTAGTTCACCTTCTCTTGGTGCACCATGGATAGCACAGTAGTGTGAACCAAACAACTAATAATTATTGGCAGCCAGACTATATTGAAGAATTGGCAGTTAACAACAGTTGGCAGCCAGACATCTTTGTAGAACTCCTGGCTCTCTAAATACATGGCAACAGATAAACAACAAAGGACAAGACAGATTAGGGACTTCGTCATGGGGTCTTGTCTCTAACCTTAAGTGTGACTGTGGTGCTCCTTGACAAAATATCCATCACATTGTGTCCAAATGCCCATCAAGAGCTTACACCGGTCCAATGTCTTATTTTTTTCAGCACGAACCACCTTGGATGACTGGGTGGGTTGGATGTTGACATTTGAACTACTGTGGGTTCATGTATTTGTCATAGGCTAAATAAATAAAATAACATATATGGGGACAAGACTCTCAGTGGGAAAAAGGGGTTTCACTTTTTCTGGCTTATAACTTTGATTATAACTATAGAAGGAATATCACAAATGTTTATAGTCTTGAAATGTATTAGCACTTTGACTGCAATAGGTTTCACAAAAAGAACTGAACTATTTTTGGCAAGGTGTGATGGGCATAATCAGCTTTGTTTTTGTTCTAAACAGTATGTAAGGTAGTCCAGACAAAAAGCCCAGACTATTACATAAAGACTAATCTGTTATATTGACAGAATTTTGCAGGTGTGAAAGTATTTCTTCCTCCTTTCATTTTACCTTCTAGAAAACTAAGAAACCTCCTTCCGAAATGTTTCCCATATCCCTTGTATTTCTGTGGGCTTATGTGACTTATCGTTGTCATGGTGGTTGTCTTGTCTGTTGATCTTCTTCCTATCTCCCAAGGTCATTCCCACATACTGTATTATTACACAGTATTAATGGACTACATATTTAGCATGAGTGACTTAGAAATTGGTTTCAGTCTTTTGAATTATGGTTACATTCAACATTTTCTTCTTCTTTTTAACCATTTTCATGTGGGCATTGGTTAACAAGAAAAATTGTTATCTTGTTATTGTGAAAGAGATTCTATCCCCACATATATTTTAGAATGATTTTAGCAGGCACCAAACAAACGTAATTCCTTTCCAAAAATGCCAGACTGCAGTTTATAGCATTTGTTTCTCAGGTACATTAATTTAATTCAACACATTATGGCCTTTGCTACATGTTTTTTTCTTATAAATGATTCATGTTAAGTCCAGATCTGGATAAGCAATGGCTTTTCACCAGAAATAGCCTGAAAAAAATGCTTTAGGCCATTCCCAGTTAACTTCAGATACCCCAAGAAAAATCTGGCATATACTGGAAATTGATCTCCATCTATTGCCAAACTTCATTCACCCTAGGCTTTAGTTCTCTGGAGAACATGTTTTACTAATAACATGAACAGATGGCCCCTTAAGTATAATACTCTAGAGTATTCTGAGTTATTCACTGGTTGATAAACCCCAGCATTTCTTATGCTGAATAATTTAGTTATTTTACTTTATTGTCATTGCACCTCGTACAACGAAATCAAACACCATCTTCAGTGCACATCATGACCATGACCATGAAAATAAACACAAACACACATCCTTCACCCTTCACACATTGAACCGAAACCCCCCGACACCTCACCAATATTGCACTATACAGCAGAATTAAAAAGAGCTACTGCCCTGGGATAGAAGCTGTTTTTCAGCCTATTTGTCCTTGTTTTTATTATTCTGTACCGTCTGCCAGATGGTAATAGTTTAAAAAAAGGGTTCCCAGGATGAGATGGATCTTTGAGGATGTTTTGAACTTTCTTAAGGCGACGGGTATGTATCATATTGCATGTGTCATATTTTAACTTTGGCAGTGATTTTTCATGTGCCTTTTTATGGGATTTTGAATCTATGGACTTACATAATATATTTTACAGAATATATTTTACAGGAACTTAGATCCTAAGATCAGAAACTGAGACTAGACACAATTCTTCCGTATGCATAATTAATGTCACCACCTCTAATTCAGCTCTCATTGCTATAGTATTGAGAGTTTGTATACAACATAGCTAACGATTCACTTTTCCTCTGGAAAATTGTTTTCATCACAGTGCCTGCATATTCAATCCTGTGGGAACCAAAGTGCAATTTTGTTGCTTTCAACTTAAGCAAAACAAAACAGCATAATTAAAGTTGTCACTTCTAATCCTATTCAACAGGATTGTGTTATTGAGTTTTAGTTTACAAGAAACTATAAAGAGTATATTTCCTTTTCTTGGAAATTATCTTGTCACAATGCTACCTGTGTTTCTACGTCACTAGAGCAAATCTATTTGAAATTAGAAATGTTTGTTTGTTCCTCCCTTCCCTTCCTTTTTTCCTTTTTTTTAAAAAAATCTGAATTTCTGTGGGGGAAGGAAGTGCAAACTTTTTCATTATTTTCTATAAAAATCCTAGATGGAAAGCTTTCTCTTCATTGGGGAAGTGGGGAATATGAATGCACAGAACAATTTTATCTGAAAAATAATGGGAGATGATAAATTTAAAAAACAACCTATCCCAGTTTCCTTCTTTGGCTCTTAATAGACATGCATTTCTTCTAATCCTCTGCATGTCTAGAAAACGGAAGAATTGAGAATTGTGATTTTGCATTTCTCATGCTGCTTGTAACATCCAGTATAAGAATGGAAAAGGGCTACCTTATTTTTTTCCAAATTTCTTAAGTATAATAATACATTTCTTTTTTCTATAGTTCTTCCAATTCAGTTGCAGTTAGAAAAGTTAGCAATTTTCTAAACATATTCAATTTGTATCCCTTTTTTGTCCACAGATGGAGTGTCATTTTTCAGGATAAAGAAACTATCTTACAAGTTGAATAAATTATTATTATTATCTTCATTCTGCCCATGGTGGTATAAATTATTTTCCTGCACTTAATAACTAAAAAGACAAAGTTTCTGACTCAAAATAGATGGAGGAGACTGTCCATAATTAAAATATGTTTCTTCTCATTTGTACTGAACTGCTACTTGTTTTCCATTGTAAAGTGTTGGGAGAAGTTGTGATCAACATAAGGTATAACATAACACAATATCACACAACACCAGCTTTCTCTATTCAAGACTAAATACAAAGATTGAGTGGGCAACAGAAATGGGACAGTCAGTCCAAGTGAGTAGGAGGCAGCCTACTTCAAGACAAAATAGATATCTTGTCATATTTGTGACCTACAGGTCACTGTAAACTGTCTTCTCCACTCTCTTGAGTGGAGGATTCTATCAGAGTTTCAAAATTGCCTTCTAGTACTTGAGTTTAAGATGACATCAAGCTTCTAAATTTCAGTGTTAAAATCTATTCATTCACATGTTAATCACTTGCGGCAGTGCTACAAACATTCAGAATTTAAGTTCTTTCAAGTACGATGCATAAGATCCAATAACCAGATTAACTGATATCAAATTGATTTGTAATTATAACATATTTCAATGACCATTAATTCATTTCTTCTCATTCACAGAGTGACTTAAGAGAAAAGGAAAATTAAGGACAGGTGAAAGTCCATTCAGATCCTATCAGCAATAGCGTCCAATTTCTTCTAGAGTTAATTGCAAAATCTCTCATCATCAGTTCAATTTTTTAGGGACTGGTGACACTACTTGTGTTTATTGATTTTTCCCCCCCAGCTTTGTATTTCCAGAAGGAGACATAAACTGAAAGAAGAAAGCTTTACAGTTTGATATTCATGAGGAAGCATCATCATTGCTATTCCTGACTTTTCAGCATTATGTTAAATTTGTCTTGTCATGGCTATGACTCCATGGATTCATTCTTCTCATTGACTGGAAATTTATTCTCCTTCCTCCCTTCCTATAATGGAAATAGTCATTTTTTTCTTCTTTCTCACAAACTTTCCATGACTGTTGCTACTACCGCAACATTTATCTATTAGTTATCTTTTGACAGATTTACAGACTATTGCTCATTAATATTTTGACACTATGTTTTAATTATAACCAGATCTTTCCAAATGGTTGTATAATTTCAATACAGTATAAGTTCATGCTTATCTGTATTTTTTCCAGTAAGTTTGAAATCATTTAGATTCCTATAAGGACTAAGAATAGGTTAAGAGAACTTTTTACCTTCTGCCCTCCCCCCAAAAAAGCAGTTTTATTTTATCAGCATAAGGTGGCCATTTTATTGCATATATAAATTACTCAGAGTCAGCATTTGACAGCAGAAAATTCTTCTGGCATGTAAGCAGAATGGCAAAATATGACTCCTTTTAGAGTTTAATATATTTCAAAATACATTCCTCTGTTTCTGTTATCTTCCCTTAATTGATTAGGTGTGGGGGTAGGGAGATAAAGGGAAAGAGAATGGAAAATTGATTCAATTTAGAATAAAAGGAAAATGGGTAGAGAAATTTGATAGGATTATCAACATGTTGGAAACAATCAGATGAGTTAGGGTAGTGATATATAATTAAAGGAATAAAGTGACTGAAGTTTAGTGGAGTTTGAGGAAATTGGAAACAGAACTACAATTAAACTGGAGGAGGAGTGGGAGAATTGGAAGAATACTGTACATGTCAGAGAAAGAAAATAATAAAGTAAAAAGGGGAAATAACTGGTGGAAATTAGTATTAAAGAAAAATTGGAGATATCAGACTGCATTAATAGATGTAATAGTGTTACACTTGTTGTGTAACTAGTTACTACTTGTTTTGGGTATGATTTTCCATTAAAATGTTGTCTGTGTATGTGTGTGTGTTTTGCCATATGGAGACACTCAACTCCAATTTTTCAACTACCTCAGGGCTAAGCATGCAACTAGTCCAGCCCGAGTCCAATAAAGCCAACATCTTCCCCTGAGTCCCTCAGGAGGGCACCACTAGTTCTACAGGAATGGTTATGGGATTCACATGTCGACAGGGATCCTTGTCAAAGTCACTTTCACTCTCACCCAAGCTGGTTGCAGCTCCCAGCCCCTCAGATCCAGAGGAGTGAACTCTACAACCTCCATGCTTTCAGTGCTGTCTCCAGAGCTAGCCTTTCTGCCTTCTTCCCCAGAGTTGTCGCAGCTTTGAGGTTGGGCTTGGTGGATCTGCATCCTGCAGCTTGGTGCCCCTCCTTCCCACATTTGAAGCATGCCATGGACCTGGTTCTACATCCAGAGTCACTCTTTGCTGCCCTTGGGGCTTATTTACATGCATGAGGGAAAGATTTGCACCATGCATGGTCCCCACGGTGTCAGTCCCGGGTGACATCAATTTCTACCACATCTGCTAACACATACTATTGTTGTAGAATGTGTGGAGCCCCATGCAAAATACAAGTGTGGTAGCTGCTGTTGTTGAGTTCATCTTTGAAGCAGTTGACCAAGAGGTCTTCAGGCCATGTAGTTAGTTATCATGCCAACTCTCGGAACTCCTGGGTGTATGTGGCCACCAACAGCCGCCCTTGGGTGATGGTCTTCATCTGGTCTGAGCCTTGCATTCTAAAAGTGGGTTCTCAAACCATTGGTGAAGGGATGCCATAAAGTGGTTGTAGTTCCACAGTTGTGGGAGGTTGTCATTGTGAAGGGAGACTATTTCCCTGATGGCTGCATCCTCCAGAGCCATAGTCATAGTCAGAGCCTTACTCAGGCTGCCTCCATCCACGGTTCAGCCCCTTATATCTTCATGTAGTTCCAGACTTGCACCAGGAAGAATCTCAGTTGCTTGGAGTCTCCCCCATATTTCACCCCAAGGCTGGGTTCTTTGGGGCTTGATGTCTCCAAGGGGCAGCTCCTGCAACTGCTGCTAGTGGTGGCATTGCTTGCACGGATGTGGAGCATTGCTTGCTCCAGGAGAGCAGGTGCGGTTGCCGCCATAGTAGCCCCATTCATGGCTTGGCTTGGGGTGACCCAAGGTAATCATCTGTGTGAGTTTCTCAGGGTCTTTGACTCTCCATCTCCTCTTGGATCAGGAACAGCGAATTCAGCATCCTCTGGGCTTTCATAAGATAGAGGGGTCTTTCCTTTGCCCCACACCCAGTGACCATCTGGGCCTGACAGATTTCTCATCAAGGTCCAGTTTGTCACCATTCTGCCTTGTCTTGAGCATTGTTGGTCTAGGGGAGAGCTGGACATAACTCCGGGACCATTTCCCATAGTGAAGATTATCAACCGAATCACGGTGCAATTAAAATTGCCCTGACTGTTAGGGAAGATTCACCCTGTATTCCATAGCAGCCTCTTAAAATCCATGCTTAGGTCAACCCTGAGACCACTACCCTATGAGCCCCTGGACCCAGTAGTCCTAGGAAGCCAAACCCATTATGAGGTGCACTGAATCTTTGATTCGAGGTAACACAGGACACAACTCTAATACCTAATCAAGTGGGAGGGCTATCCCTTATCTTGATAAAGACTAGAAACATCCACTCTGGCTGCATCATAGCTAACTTCCATGAAGACGACCCAAACAAGCTTGGTGAGGGGAATCTCACCCCTAAAATCTATACATGTGTCCAAACTGTTTTTGCTTTGCATAGGTTGCCTTCAGGAAGTGGACACAAATGTCAACTCACAAAGCATCCTGACCTGCTGTCGAGTTGCCATTGGCAAGGGGCATAGGGAATCAAACTTCACAGATGCATCAAGGAGCTTGCATCTCAGTCAAAACAAAGCATATTCCAGCTGACATGTCAAGGTCATCTCTATGGAAACCCACAGTGGCCGGAGGAAGTGACTTCTACAACCCACGAAATTGCTTTGTTGGGAAATGTGACTGATGAGACATCTTGGGGGGAGGGGGAAACAGGTTCAGAAGTAAAGTGTAAATTAACTGAAGTCAGAGTTGGACCCACTTGGTCCATGCCGACATGAAGCTCCTAATAAATAACTGGATTTCCTTTGAAGTTTGGCTTGAGGCTCATGATTTAATTAGAGCAAAATGACAAAAGTAGCATTGTACTTTGTGCCAAAAGGGTCAGAGCTTGAATCACAATGATACAATCCTCCTTTCATTGTTCATCCATGTTAGCTTGACAATATCTCTGTGGAAGTGTGGATATCTCTGAACAAAATGTTCCATAATAATGATGGAATCAGATGACCACAACTTTTATTCTTTGAGATATATGAAGATTTTTTTTCATTTTAGGGGATCTTATAAAGAAGAAATGTTAATTTTCAAATTCAGTGTAAATGCTTAATATAATATATTCCATGGTTGTCTTCAGCCATTACCAATCAATCTACTCTAGCAGATTGAATGGCTGAGAAACTAAAAACAAATATAACTTACAGCAGCTGCATTTAGTTTATGGATAAGGGCAGCAACATTCCTGCTGCTATTTTCTGAAAGCTTCTTGGCTTCATAGATGACCCTGATAGATGCATTTTCTGAGGGAGCTGAATAGATCTGATGGTCACCTAATTTGATCCGATGGGAATGTGCTGTGTTGTCAATTTAGACTGATTCTGCATTCAGCTTCTGACTGATTGAACTGAATTTATGAATGTAATGGATCCCGTGAATTACATTGGTAACCCAGGGATTCATTGGAGTGAATCATGTAAAATGAACATGAGAACTCCCTACTTTCGCCCATATATTCGCTAATCAGGTTGTTAAGTGCACATGAGCTATCTCAGGGTGGGGAAGGCCATTTGGGGGCCTAGTGATGGAAATGGACACCTGCTTAAGGTCACCCAAGACTTCTCCAACTTACTGAAATACCACATGCTCCCCACAATTGCTTCTGTCCCCCATCTTGCTACACAAGATCATTTACATGTGAATATCTAGTGAGCAGTTTCCTCTTCATCCTCTCTGCTGTGTGAGATCATGGCACCCAAAGCTCAAAGTGTCACATTGGCTTGCAAACATTTTGCAGGGAGATTGGAAGCTTCTGAGGACCATGATCTCGTGCAACTTCAGGCACTCAATCACTTTTGCAGAGGATGAAGGCTTGAAATAATGCAAGATCACGGTCCCCAGAACATTTCACTCTTGGTGCACAAAAAGTGTTTGTAATGCAATCAGATACTGAAAGCAAAATCGTCCCGCTCTCAAAGAAACTGAGGCAGAGAGGAGACCTTCACAAGGTAATCAAGTCTGGCGATGCAAGATAGGAGGAAGGAAGTAATTGTAGGGAGCGGGGAGTGGGGGTGGGAATAGCCAGGGTGAATATTGGAGTGCCTCTGCTGCTGTGCATAAGGATGAACAACTGCCTTGGTGCTGTAACATTCGTAATTTTGGGACTGGGCTGTAAATACCGGGGGTGGTGGTATTTGAACAGTCACTAAGTAAACTGTCATAACTCGAGGATTATCTGCAACTTAAGTTACTTTCATTGGATTTCAGACATGTTTTGATGTGGGATTAACTACTGACTTAGTTGGCTGCCTGCCTGAAAACACCTTCATTGAAGAAACCTTGTTAAGATTCCCTATACTGAAGTAATTATATTTGGCATAACCTGTCACTAAAAATGAAAGAAGAGCTGGAAGAACTATAGAAAAATATTATATGAGAATTATTCATTTATTATGAGTGTATAATTTTATTATAACCCAGACTTTATTTATGATAATTCAGGCACTTCTAAAAATATAAGTGGATAGTATGAAATAAGGACTTTTCATTACTATATCTGTTAAATACAGATCGTTAACATATAAATTCACCCTCATTATTCTTCCTGATGTGACATTCTAGCAGGAAATGATGGTTCCACTTCACAAATTATAGGAGAGGTGCTTAGTGAAATCTGTAGCAGATTCAAATATTGATTTATTTTAAAATATCCCTATTCTGTGTTTTAAAAAAAGATCCTGAGGTGAGATATAAATACTATAAAAAGAACTATCTAAACTTTCAACAAAATAAAAGAGAAAAACTGATATATAAACTGTTACATAGGATAAATCTATGGCATTTATCCTGTTTCTATGAGAAAAAAAACATGTAAAAGGTCATCTCAGGAAAAAGAAAAAAATAAGTTAAAGCTCTAATGACAAGATTCCAGCAAAATTTCCATCTTCTTCCACTGGAGGACTGGAAATTCTGCACAAATGTATGATTCCTATGTTCAGAATCCTTCAAGCTTTTTACATCCAGATCTCAGATTTGAATGTTTTGCACAATCAGAGGAAATATGGAAACGGACAGCTAACTTCCAATTTTGTTTCCAAATATGACTGCAAGTTCACATGGCAATCTCTGAAACTTGGCACAATTAGATACTTATGAAGTTGCTAGTAGTTTTGGTAAATAACCTTCTGTAAATGTTGAAAAACAGAGTCGGTGGCTGCTGAAAGTACATAGAGTCAGAGGTGGTATTCAGCAGGTTCTGACCAGTTCTGGAGAACCGGTAGTGGAAATTTTGAGTACCAGAGTACCAGAGAATCAGCAAATACCACCTCTGACTGGAGATTTTAAGTATCCTTCCCCTGCCACGCTCACAAGCCACGCCCACAGAACCGGTAATAAAAATTTGAATCCCACCACTGCTTACAGTTGAGAAAAAAGATCTTTTTCTATTAACAGGTCGTGGAAAATCCACTGCTATAAAACTTCGCAAGTGATGACTTAATAGCTATAAGAGAATACATGGGCTTGGCTGGGAAGTTGATTAAAAAACATTTCAGTGGAAAGCAAGACTATTCTCTAATGCTGCCAAGAAAACTGCATGAATGCAGTCATAGAATGTATATCCCAAGCGAGGACATTTTATTTTACCTTTATTTCATAATTCCATCTTCCTCTGATAGGTCCATAGGCTAAATAACGGTCTAAAATGGTGCTGTTGTGATAAGTGAAACAAGATATTGAAGGAATTGTTTAATGAACATTAGGATAATTGTTCAAAGAATAGTAAGAGGATCCAGAATATTGAACCTGTAAAGCATTCCAGTGAAAATTTTCTCATTTAGATTTTTCTGAAAAGCAGCAGCTGCATTTTCATAAGTACCAAACATCTTTTTTAAAACTGATTCATATCCTGTGTGTGTCTGTGTGTGTATGTGTGTATGAAGGTAGTACTCCTGACATTTTCTTTTTTTTAATAAACTTTATTAAATTTAATTACATTAAAAACATAAAACATAACAAAAAAAACATAGACAAAAAAAACATAAGACATAAAAACATTGAAAAACCATTAAAAGTGTATCACTCAGAGACATCTACTTGTGGTGATAATTATATAGCAATCATATATGCAATAATAACAGATATTAACTTGTACATGAATATATTTTTATTCTATCTATATTCTATATTTAATAATTACCTATCTTTACCCTGTCTCCAATCTATCCAACTATACCATTGTCCCCATACTTTGTAAAATATCGAGTCTTCTTTGTCTTTTAAACTCAACTACTCCTGACATTTTCAACTGCCCTACACATTTTCCTGATATTGCTTCTTTTTCTTTCACTTTGGAATTGCTTGTGGGAAGGTTGATTTGATGCATCACCTTACTACTTTAATCACAGCTGTATGATCATCTTACCCCCTTTCCATGTCAACTTTATGGCTATTCTGTTGCTGCTTTTATTAGCTTCTCTCATGAGCTCCTTCCCTCCAGCATGTGCTAATTCACATATACCTGATGCTTTATTTTAATATCTTTAAAACCAAGACCTTGTTAATGTTTAATATCTCTTAATGAAAAAGAATGCTTTCTGAGCTATGACAATTCAATCTTCATGTTCCCTGAAACCAAGACATTTTAAAAGTTCAGTTTGATCAATTTAGGGAGAAGGGAGTAATAAAATTAAAACTTCAGCACTTTTAAATAGTTACTAAATAAAGAGACACCATTTGGATGGAAAAGGACATATTAAGCAGTAGGTCTCCAGAAAGGGGTTTTTCATTTACAGCAAGGTATCAAACTTGATTTCATGTAGGGGCTATCAGGTTGTGTTTGACCTCAGGGGCCTGGGCGGATGTGGCCGGGATGGGCATAGCCAGCTCAACATCACTAGTGTGAGGGGCACCTGTGATGGCCTAGGTGGGACTGGGAGGATCGGTTGTCTCCAGCAGAGGAAGGTGACACCAGGGAGAGCACCAAAGCCTTGTCCTCCAGAGGAGCCTTGCTGTCTGCTGGTGGCCAAGTGCTATGGCAGGACTTCTCTTCTTTCCTTCCTTCATTTGCCTTTACCCTTCGTTCTCCTTTCTTCTCCCTTCCCCCCTTTCTTTCTTTTTCCTTCCTTATTATCTTCCATCTTTTCTTCTTTTTCTTTGTCTTTCCTCTATCCCTTTCTCCTTTCCGGTCCCTTCTTGGATGCTCAAATGCAAATGTTTTGTTTTGTTTCAGTTTGTTTTGCTAGCCCCCTGCCAGCAAAAAAGGAGCCCAGGGGGACATGCAACCACCCCAGCCCCATTTTCAGCCTGGATGGTCTCCTGCAGCCCTCTGCCAACAAAAACAAAGCTGGGGGGAGCCATGCATGGCCCTCCCAAGGTCTGCTGGCAGAGGCACCGTGGGTCCTTCACTGTTTTCAAGTCAGCCCTGCAGACCAGATCTAAGGAGCCCATGGGTTGGATCTGGCCTGCAAGCCTTGAGTTTGACTGCTCTCTACCTTGGACTTCCCTTGCATACCACCTGGAGGCTTCAGCTGGTGCAGAATGCGGCCGTGCGGGTTGTGATGGGAGCTTCCCGATACTCCCATGTTACACCCCTCCTGCGCGACCTGCATTGGCTTCCAGTTGCCCTCCGGGTGAGATTCAAGGTCTTGGTATTAACATTTAAAGTCCAACAGGGCATGGGTCCAGGTTATTTACGGGAACGGCTCCTCCCAATATCAAATGCTAACCGCCCTGTAAGGGCACACAGGCGGGGTCTCCTCGGGGTGCCGCCTGCGACACAATGTCGCTTGGCGTCGACCCGGGGGAGGGCCTACTCGGTGGCGGCCCCCACTTTGTGGAATCTTCTTCCGCTTGAGCTCCGTCTGGCTCCCGATCTCTGCACCTTCCGCCATGATTTGAAAACCTGGCTCTTTTTACAATCTGGGCTGTGCTGATTCTCCAGGGTTGGGGGTTAGTTGGGGATTTTAAATTTTAATTCGGCTTAATTGTTTAATTCTTTTTTAAATTAATTTATTTATTGCTGTATTTTAATTGTAAGCCGACCTGAGTCTTCGGAGAGGGGGGGCGGCATATAAGTCGAATAAATAAATAAATAAATAAATAAATATTTAAAAATAAACAGAGAACCAATAAAGGACAATATTTGTTGCTTAAGGTTGTTTTCTTGAAGACATTTCAATATGATGACAAGTAGGTAATATCATAAATGCTAGTGTACTAGTGTAAGGACCCCTCAACAAAAAAGTAATTAGAAGTTGTTTTTAAAAAGTTATAAACAGACTGAGGGTCCAGATGGATTTGAAATAAGATTTTGAATTTAATTATAAGAATTTTTCCCATGGGAAATGGCTGGTATTTTGAATTCTGAGAAGAAGAAAAGAATTCTGAGAAGAAGAAAAATGATACATTGGGACTTTGAAGGCGGGACACTAGAGGAAACCTGAACAAACTAAAGGTTACACTTAAAGAAATACACTTAAACTTGATTTGCTAATACAAAATGGAGCAAAATACTCTTAATATTGGATGTGTTGTGGCATATATTTCCAGATCTTGAACAAAGTAAAATGTTCTGAGTATTTTGAAATTTTAAAAATGATTCCTCAAAAATGCTAATAGAACTGGGTAACATAAAAGTACATGCCAGTACTTTATTTGCCCATTTTCTCAATTAATTCCTGGTCCAAGTTCAAGATCATATCTGTAAAGACTTTAAATCAGATGGACATAATGGACTGTATATCTCTCATTATCTCTGCCCATCCAAAACATTAGGAAAGGTTGGCATGCTACAAGTCCAAATTATTAAACAGTGTCATCTTATGGAACCCAACAAGTGTGCCTTCACATCCCTGTGTCCCCACTCCATGGAGTAACATCTTTCTGAGATCCAGATGGCCTGACTCTGCTGGCCTTTAGAAGACCAGTCCTTTCCCTTGAGCACTAGGGCAGAATTTTTTTAAATGAGCTTTCAATGTACTTTAGGTGTGGGTTATTGCTATTATTTTTATCATATATTTATTTGTGTTTTTAGTAATGGATGTATTTTTGAATGTTTTTAACTTGTTAGAAACTCCCACAGCTATCTAGCAATTGAGCAGCCATATAAACTGAATGTGTGGACAGATATGGATGGATAGATGGGTGTTATTTGGAGGGGCTTGTATGTTTCTATCCATGAAGTAAACTCATCATCAGAGGGCCTGGCCTGGGTGCTACCTCATGAAAAGATATGGCCAGTTAACTGCCAAGGGAATGAACTGTTTAGTGATAACTACCCAACTTTGGAATTTATTCTTCTGGATCTTTTAACGTGTTATTCCAGCTTTGATTTTTAATGTGATTATTGTTGATTTTTATTGTTAAACATACTGATGTTAAATGTTTATCTTAATTTTATTTTACATTTTTCTTACTGTTTTTATATGCAAAGTAATTAACCCGTGTTTATTCTGTATACAAGTTTGATTGTCATATATAAGGATAGTGAACTTGTATTTTCCCATGCTTATATTGCTTATATATAGAAGATGGTCATTTATATCAAATAACTATATGGTTACATAGTTGTAATGAAGTTTAAAAGGGCTCTAAACCATTACATGGCACCTTTTTATATAAAAATGTTTATTCAATCTTAAATCAAGGGTTGTGCAGATTTTCAAAATTGTGCTTCATTTTGATAGTGCTTCAGGCAAAACTTTCCCTTGAAGCTGGCTTTGCAGTACTTCAAGTAATGCAGTCCTCTTCTTTTTACAAGCCAAATAAAACTACCGCATTACTTAATTTCAGATCACTTCAACTGTTTCCTCTGGCATATCCAATCGACTTTTATTCATGCAGTGAAATGAATGCTTCTAATAAATTACTGAAGTGGCTTTAGTGCCTGTGCAACATATGTGCAGTATCCTGTCTTAGTTACTGGATACGCCAGAGAAAGCTGCAGTGGTGGGATTCAAATTTTTTTACTATTGATTCTGTGGGCATGGCTTGGTGGGCGTGGTGTGGATTGGTGGGCATGGCAGGGGAAGGATACTGTAAAATCTCCATTCCCACCCCACTCCAGGAGGAAGGTTACTGCAAAACCCCATTCCCTCCCCACCCCACTAACCTGCTTTCCAGCTTCGTTCTCCTGTGCAGGGCAACAAAAGAAGACCCAGCCAATCAACTGGGACTTGGGAAGCAGAAAATAGATGGGGGCAGGGCCAGTCTGAGGTGGTATTTGCTGGCTGTCCAAACTACTCAAAATTTCTGCTACCGTTTCTCCAGAACTGGTCAGAACCTGCTGAATACTACCTCTACATAGAAATCCTCGGTGTTACATTCCCCAATGAAGCAATTTCATGGCTCGTAGAAGTCACTCCCTCCAGCCTTTGCAGATCTCCATGGGGATGGCCTTGACTTTAGGTGGCTAGGATGTGTTTTGATTTGACTGAGATGTGAATTCGTCGGTGCAGCTGCAAGGCACTATTTCCCATCCCCCTGCCTATGGCAACTCGGAAAAGCTTTGCGAGTTGACATTTGGCTTCCCTCACTTCCGGAAGGCAGCCTGTGCAAAGCAAAAACAATTTGAGTACAGATGTATCTTTTAAGGGTGTGATTCCCCCCCTCAGGCTTGGTTGGGTTCTTTTCATGGAATTTGGCTATGAGGCAATCAGCTTGGGTGTTTTTGCTCTTTACCCATGATGCCTCTCATAGAGGGTAGCCCCTTCACTTAATTAAGTATTGGAGTTTCCCCTGTGCCACCTAGAGTCGAGGATGTGTTGCACCTTGTAATGGGTTTGGCCCCCTGTTACCACTGGATCCAAGGGCTCATGGGGTGGTGGTCTCAGGGTTGACCCAATCACAGGTTTTAAGAGACTGCTATGGAATACTGGATGTATTGTCCCCAGGAATCGGGGCTGTTTCAATTACACCATGACTGGGCTGATAATCTTTACTATGGGGAATGGCCCCATGAATTTAGGTCCCAGCTTCTTGCTACAGAGCTTTAACTTTAAGTATTTGGTGGAGAAGTAGACCTTCTCTCCCAACTGGAATGGCTGTTGTGGGGCTCGGTGTTTGTTTGCCTGCTGCTTATAGGTCTGTGCCACTTTAGCTAGCGCTTTCTTGACATTTTCCCATGCCGCTTTTAGCATTGACAGCCAATCAGTCAAACTGATTGAAGAGGGGGGGTTCACTTGGATATTCTGGCATTGGGATGAAGTCCATACCACTTATTACTTTAAAAGGAGTTAATACCATGCTACTGTGACCAGCATTATTGTAAGGAACCTCTGCAAATGGCAGGACATCCACCCAAATGGATTGTTGGTAGTTCACGTAGCACTTCAGGTACTGTTCTACCATGGCATTAAGTCTCTCTGCCCCGCCATTGGTAGTCAGATGGAAGGCAAAACTAACGCCCTGGGATGGATTGCAAAAACTCCCTCCAGAACTTAGCCATGAAGTGGACACCACTGTCCGAGATGTTCCATTTCAATTATATTTTGCCAAGATAATCGGGGTAGAATGCTCTGCTGTAGTCAGTTATATAAGCAAACTTCTGGTTCATTTTAGAATTAAGAAATGCAATCAGAAATGATAGCAGCGATAGAAACAAAGTAAAACAAAGTAATATATCAAAATAGATGCTAGGTTGAAAAGGTAATTAAACTTTGAGTAAAGGAAATTAAACAAATGCTAAACACAGAAGACACTGTGTGATTTTTTTTTTGTAACTGCTTTTAGGGCACAAAACGAACTAAGGTGGCAAGAGATAAGTTTCTTGGGTTTAATGAAAAACTGAAACTACAGTAGAGAAATCGCTAGGTGCAGAGATATCCATCCACAATTTTTAAAGCATTCTTATGATAAATTACTAGTATTATACAACAAAGATACATTTGGCTTCTGTATGAAAGGACTGGAAAGAAACTAATATAATTATAGTATTGTTTTTTAAAAAACCAGGAGAGCAGCAAAATGCTTCCTGATAAACATCACTTAGATTTTTATTTTTACTACTTTAATAAACATAATGTTTGTGTGTATGACCAACATTTGTTAACTATTCATTTTTTTGGAAGCTTTTATTTGAAAGTTCTTGCAAACAACTGGTATCCACCTGATATAATTAGTATCAACCTTAATAGTACTTTTTAATTGTATGTAAACAGTCATTTGGAATCATCTGCAGCACATTTATGTACTAATGGTAATTTGGAAGATATACTGCTACTAATGTGTTTAACCCATATAATGAATTTGTCTTCTTATGTGAGGACCTTACTTCCTGGATGTTCTCAGACAATTATACAACCTTCCTAATGTGTTAAGAATAGACTATGAATAGGCATCCCTCTTTATCATATGGCAATTATAATTTATATAAAGAAAATATATTGTATTTTTGTGAAAATATAATTATTTACCTTTGCATTAATAATGTGCTAAACATTGATATGAGAATACTGTAGTACCGTGATGGCAAACCTATGGCACGTGTGCCACAAGTGGCATACAGAGCCATTTGTGCCAGCATGCGAGCCACAGGAAAACTTACCCCAATGCACATGCGCGTGCCTCACAGCTGATTTTTTGGCTGGTTTCAGGCCTTTTTCGTCCTCCCAGAGGCTTGGAAAAAGTCTCTGCAAGGCTTTTCAGGCCGAAAAAGCCCATTTCGTCACTTCCTATAATACCGCAATATTAATATCAATATCGGAATATTAAAATCAGAAGTGAAGTACAGTGCAGGTAAGGGGGTGGCATATGCACAGGGAGTGTGGGGAGCATGCATTGCATTCTGGGTGCTGGCAAGCTAATGTGCGCGCACTAATGCGTGCACAATTTTTGGCACAGGAACCCAAAAAGGTTAGCCACCATTTCTCTAGTATGTATAGTGTATATAAAAAATCCTTGAGGTAATTGCAAGATATTTAAAACAAATAAAACACTAAGTAATGCATCATTTTTTATTTATTTTTTGACTTGTATGCCGCCACTCTCCAAAAAGGACTCGAGGCGGCTCACAGATAAAAACACAGAACAATAAATTATTTAAAAAGAAATTAAACTAGACAAGCCAAAATACAACTATAAAACCTAATTAAAATCTAATTTAAAACCCACCCTCTCCCCCAGGAGATAAAAACAACTAGGTTTTTAGATCGCACTGGAAAGAGGAGAGATCGGGAGCCAGCCGGAGCTCAACGGGTAGCTGATTCCATAAGGTGGGGCCGATACAGAATAGGCCCTTCCCCGGGTCACCGCCAGCCAACATTGTCGTGCGGACGGCAACTCGAGGAGTCCCAACCTGTGTGCTCGCACAGGGCGATCAGTATTTGATATCGGCAGGAGACGCTCCCACAAGTACCCCAGACCCATGCCATGAAGGACTTTGAATGTTAATGTCAAAACCTTGAATCGCACCCAGAGGGCAACTGGCAACCAATGCAGCTCACGCAGGAGGGGCGTAACATGGGAGTATTGGGAAACTCCCATCACAACCCGCGCGGCCGCATTCTGCACCAGCTGGAGCCTCCGGATGGTATGCAAGGGCAGTCCTACATAGAGAGCATTTTCAACTTGCTATAGATAAATTACACCCTATCACAGCATATGAAATGTTACAATTAATTGAATAAATGATAAATGTTCATATATTCATAATATATTCATATGGCATAATATATCCAGTGGTGGAATTCAAAATTTTTTACTACTGGTTCTATGGGTGTGGCTTGGTAGGTGTGGTGTGGTGTGGCTTGGTGGGCGTGGCTTGGTGGGCATGGCAGAGGAAGGATATTGTAAAATCCCCATTCCTTCCCCACCCCACTATCCTGCTTTCCAGCTCCATTCTCCTGTTCAGGACAACAAAAGAAGACCCACCTGATCAGCTGAGCCTCGGGAGGCAGAGAATAGATGGGGGCTGGGCCAGTCAGAGGCAGTATTCTGAACTACTCAAAATTTCTACTACCGGTTCTTCAGAACTGGTCAGAACCTGCTGAATACCACCTGTGAATATATTGTAAGCATATAACAGTTTGTATTTAAGATTAACCACTTTTATACCCATAATGGCCTTCACTTAAGTAATTCTTTTAATATCCATCTCAAAGACTATCCTTGACAAGTTCCATCATAAACATCTAATAACAGGAACAAAAAAAATTCTCCAACATTTGTCAGTATAAGAAATCCATTGAAATAGTAACTTGTTCTCTTATTATAGTGTTTGTTATTCATGAAAAGATAAAGATACCACTACAAAAATCATATGTACATTTTTGTAAGAAGTATGTTATTTAATATCTCTATATATACTTCTCTAGTGTCTCTATATTCCAAGGACATTTGTAGTAGTTCATCTCACCATTATTGCATAAACACACAGAACACACAGGACAATTTTATATCTCCCTGCTGCTTTCAGATACCAACCCTGGTTCATATAATGGTGCCAGGTTTTGTGCATCAGCACTTAAAATCTGTCAGAAAATGACTTATGCTCTAAACCAGTTTTAATGAGTGCAAGGTTCATCATTCTAGAGTGCTCTGTATCAGTGGTCGCCAACCAGTGGGCCGGGGACCACTGTTGGTCTGCGAGAAAATTTTGGTGGTCCGCAGAGAAATGTCACCTCTCAAAGCAATTAATCCAGGCTGCGCGGGAACACAAGGCTGTGCCGCCCACATGGCCTGCAGGAACACAAGGCTTGTGTTGCTTGCATTCCGAACAACACAAGGTAGTGAGGGGAAGGGGGGAAAGAGCAGAGGGGGGGAACTTGCCCCATGCGACCCACATGCCTGGCCTGGCTACCGGGCTGCTTCTCTCCAATTCTTTCTTGTTCTGCTTTTGGCTCCAGCAAGGAAAGCAGCAAAAGTCTTTCTTTCTCTCCCCTAAACTCCATCAGAAATGAGTCTTTGGGACCCTGCAAGGCATCCTGCTCCAAGAGGCTGTGCCATTCTGGCTGAGTTTGGGGGAGAGAAAGAAAGACTTCTGCTGCTTCTCTCTCTTTCTCCCTCACCCCCGAGAATGGAGCTGGAGACAATATCCTGCAATCCCAGATAAAGAATGATCGATTGGTAGGAAAACAGGGTGGGGAATTTTCCTGCAGACTTTTTGGGAGATTTTCCCAGGGTCTCTGGTCTGTAGGATTGAAAATTATGTGTTTGGTGGTCTGTGAGGTCCAAAAGGTTGGCGACCCCTGCTCTATAGTGTGATACTCATTTGACATGCTCCCCTATACACATTTACTGTTTCTGCTTCTCTTTTTAGATGCTTTTTAGATTATTTTTATATCTTTCTTTTTTTATATTTTTTAATTTCTTGTTCCTCATCTCCCAGTGCTGCCATTTGACCAAAATAAATATTTTATTTTATGTATATGCTTTGACATCAGCATCCTTCCTAATGAAATTGATATTTAATTCATTTATTTATTTACTTTTCATCCCACCTTTAATATTTTTGATAAGTAACTCAAGGTGGCAAACTTATCTACCTTTTTTTTCTCCCAATAACAACTCTATGAGGTGAGTTGGCCTGAGAGAGAGTGACTGATCCAAAGTCATCCAGTTGGTATTCATGCTTAAGGTGAAATTACAATCTCCTGTTTTCTAGCTTTGTGCCTCAACTACTAGATCAAAATGTAAGCTTCCTAGAATCACCTTACACAAATACATAAAATAAACAAACTAGCTCTTTGTTTATAATTTCTAATTTAACTCCCCTTTGCTTTATAAATTCTAATTAACATTCTTGATAACACATCTTTCTAAAGGAGGCTGAATTTCTCTTTTAGGTCTCTCTCCCCCCACTTTTGTCTTAGAATAAAGCAATATTTCATAGCAGATATCTGAATGAACACGCTCATAAAGAAGCTACAATTAAAACTTTGTGTGGTTCCTAAATATATACATTTCAAATTTTGAAGTTTAGGTATATTATAAAATAAATATCAGTTTTTCATAATGTTAAAAATCAGAAGTATTTTCCTTCAACATTAATTTCTAACAATTAAAGAACACCGTATCACCTTGATATTTAAAAAGTAACTAACAAGCCAAGCAAAATGTAATGAGATAACAATGTTCCTTAATTTTTAGCTTACTCCTTTATCAAATCTTTTTTACTTCATCTTGATTATTGAATTAAGATGAAAACATATAAAAATTTTAATTATAAGTATATACTCTTAAATACAACCACCATTTTTATATTCATCTTTTTTTCTTCTAGAGAGAATTACCAGCACACACAAACTTAGATGAATACCTTTTAATTTTTTATGAATTTTCATGATATATTACCATTTTTAAAAAGATATTTTTCAAATTTGTACTGTATCTTCATTGACTGAAATTAAAACAAATTAATTTCTCAGTGAAATGCAGCTGTTACTAAACTTCATCTCTCAAATGTCAATAGGAAAAAAGCCATGTTTTATTTCTCTAAGGATTCTTATAAATCTGTGAGTGAGTCTCTTTGATAATCATGTGTCTTTTTGGCTCATCACATTTTTCGATAATTGAACCAGATGTTAAATTTTCTCCAGAGAAGCTGGATCTTCTGAATCGATGTAGTAATTTATTAGACTAGCATCTCGTAGGATTTGCAGGTTAATGTAAAAATCAAATGGTGAGAGAGACTTTGCATGTAATTTTGCTGTTTTGGTAATACCTTCTGACCTATTTCACTTAAATATATGCTTCCTGCAGATGTCTACCAGGTGTAACAAATGCTGAAAATATGCTATACTGATATGTTTAAGAATCACTTAAACAGTTATTTTTTCATATCATTCCTTTGATCTTTCAGATAATGTAACAACCAGCAACACATTCTTTCCAACTGTGATTTCCCATGGAAAATTATCTGGAAAGTAATGTTCATGTGCTGCTTTAATTTGAGACCATGCCACGGCTAAGTCATATAACCCAAAACATTAAGAATGTGGGGGTGGAGTTGTTTTCTTTTTGAAAGAAGAAGAAAGAATGGAAGTATAAATTGCAATGGAATGTGTATGGTAAAGTTGATGAAAATGCAGCTCATCATTCTCTGTAACTTCTTGGGATGTTGCTTATCACCTCAGTTTCTTTTGATTTCTTTTGCACATAGGTAGATCCATTTTAAAAATAATCCTCCAGGCAGGCCTAGAAACATTCTTGGAAATAAAGCTAATAATTGCAACTTATCATTTAGCATTACTTGTTTAAATAAAATAAACATTTTATCAATTCATCCTGTTGGTCAGGAAGCTTGGTGTGAGCCAAAAGGTTATGGTTAGGGTTGCTAAAGTCCCCACAAGGAATCATACTAGGGATTCTCAGGTACTAGATTTATTTGTAAAAATGTAAAAATAAATATTGAGCAGCTAATGTACAACTATCAAGATTTCCTTAATTTTATTTTACTAATGTTATGTGGTGTATAATAGGGAAGTATTACTGACAAATTAGTTTGAGCAGATAGTAAAACAAAAAAGTAGAACATCACAACTTGTAATTGCCAATCACTAATCATTTATAATAATCTGTTTTAACAAACTACTATATTTATGAATTAAATATTCTCATGGCTCAATGGTTGCTTATTGTTTGTAGATTATATTTAATAGCTTTTCAACTAAACATTACTCAACAGAAAATATTTTACCTATCTGCATAATTCAAGGAATACTTCTGTAGTTACTAATGGCAGGCAAAACATTGCTGACAGTTCTGAATATCAGGAGTTGCTGATACAGTTCTACAGAGCAATGATTGAGTCTGTCATCTGCACCTCTATAACTGTCTGGTTTGGTTCTGCAACCCAACAGGACAGACACAGACTTCAAAGGGTAATTAGGACTGCAGAAAAAACAATTACTAGCCACCTGCCTTCCATCAAGGACCTGTATACTGCACGAGTCAAAAAGAGGGCTGTGAAAATATTTACAGACCCGTCACATCCCGGACACAAACTGTTTCAACTCCTTCCCTCAAAGCGACGTTATAGAGCACTGCACACCAGAACAACTAGACACAAGAACAGTTTTTTCCCGAATGCCATCACTCTGCCAAACAAATAATTCCCTCAACACTGTCCAACTATTTACAAAGTCTGCACTACTATTACTATGAACCTTCTCATCACTCCTTATCACCTATCCCCTCCCACTTGTGACTGTATGACTGTAACTTTGGTCACTTGTATCCTCATGATTTATATTGACTGTTTCTGTTAAGTTTGCATGAAGAGTCAGACGCGGAGTGCTTCAGTGAAGAGTTTATTAGTGACTACAGCTCATAACAGACCCGATTTGGCTGGGCTGCGACTGCTACTTATAGCCAGCAGCTGCAGTTGCCAGCCAATCAGAGTGCAGGATTTTCCCGCACTTTTTAAACCAATCATTTCTGACATTTTACAAGAACAGTTCAAACTAAACCAATGACATTCAAGCCTGCATACATAACACCCCTCCCCACTAGGTTCAGTCCATACTCAAACCCCAACCTATCTAATGTATTCTTTTAAATAGGTGGGGCTCTTACGTGTACGTTGAGACCTTCGTGCTTCAGAAGTTTTAATGTTCTCACCCAGTGAGAGAGGAAATGTGTCTGTTGACATTTCCCTACTAGGGCTTCCAGTGAAAGAAGACCCTGTTTGATTGTTACAATCTGGTCTCTTCTCCCAACCCATCTCCAACCCAATGTCAGCACCCAAGTCAGGTAGTGATGTGCACTCTTCCACTTGTAAGGATGGATTTTGGCATTGTGACAGGTTTTGGGGTGGTTCCTGTCGTAATGGCTCGTTACACATGGGGTTGATTCTTGCTTGCTGATTATCCTCATGCTCCTCCCCTTCCCCACTAGAAAAGGCATTAGGTATGGGAACTAGAGAGGAACAATTACGATGTTCCTGAAGTAATCTGGATCTAAGCTGATCAATGTGCCTGCTCCAGAGGACACCATCCTCTGTTTGCACCCTGTAAGAATGAGGGCCTGTGATTTGAGTTATTTCAGCAGGAATCCATGAAGGTTCACCCATAAGGTTCTTAGCATAAACAGAATCACCCACACTGAATGTGATAAGCTTTTGCTGAAGCTTCAGCCGGTAAAGGGTGCCCAGGGGCAGTCAGGGCATGTCTGATACCCTGTTGTGCTAGATAGGATTCAAAAAGGTTGGATGTAAATTGAGGGCCATTGTCAGAGACAAGAACATCAGGTAACCCGTGGGTTACAAAAAGCTTTAAGCTGCTTGATGACAGCATCAGTTGTGGTGGATGCCATAGGGATGACCTCTAGCCATTTGGAATATGCATCTACTATAATAAGAAAGGTGTGCCCTCTGGTAGGGCCAGCGAAATCAATGTGAATCCTAGACCATGGGCCCTAGGACATTCCCATTCCTGTGTGGGGCGAGAGGTGGGGCAGGCCTGACTACCTGACAGTTGGGACAAGATGCAACCCAGTTTTCAACCATTTTGTCAATACCTGGCCACCATACATAACTCCTGGCCAATCCCTTCATCCTTACAATACCTGGATGACCCTCATGTAACATTTCCAAAACCTCTTTTGCAGTTTTGCAGGAATAACCACCCTGTTACCCCACAAAGTACATCCTCTTAATACAGATAATTCAGTTTGCCTGGATTTAAAAGGTTGGGCAAGGTGAGGTAGATCTTGAAGAGGCCAACCTTTCTTAATCCAGCCTATAACAGGAGCCAACACAGTGTCTTTGGCAGTCTCTCTGGCAATTTCAGCAGTGTGTACTGGAAGCTTGGCAACAGTTTCTAGGAAAAAGGTATGAGTGTCAGGAACAGGGTCCTCAATGTGTGAAGGAAGTGGGCAGTGACTCAAGGCATCAGCATGGCCAGTGTCTTTGCCAGGCTTGTGGATGAGCTTGTATGAATAAGGAGCAAGAAATTCAGTCCACCTCAGCATTCTTGGTGATAGGATAGTGGGTGTAGGTTTGTCTCCTGCCACAATGCCTAACAAAGGTTTGTGATCTGTGACAATGGTAAATGTTCTCCCATATAGATATTCATGGAATTTCTTGACAGCTGCAACAATTGCCAATGCTTCCTTGTCCAATTGGCTGTAATTCCTCTCTGCTTTGGTCAAAGTGCGAGAGTAAAATGCAATAGGGGCTTCCCTCCCGCTGGGAAGCCTGTGGCTCAACCCCTCCCCACTCCAAAGGGGGATGCATCACAAGTCAGTACAACAGGCAAATTCTCAGAGAACTGTATCAGTACAGCATCAGATGTGATTAGTCTTTTAATATTGTTAAATGCTGATTGTTCCTTCCTGCCCCAGACCCAAGCAGATTTTTTGTCCAGTAGACGTGTAATGGTTCTGCAATGGTTGCCTTCTGAGGTAGGAACATGTGATAAAAGTTAATAAGTCCAAGGAAGGCTTGCAAATCTGTTTTGCATTTTGGTCTAGGGGCTTCTTTGATTGCTTGAACCTTGGCATCTGTAGGGTGGATGCCATGCTTGTCAATCATGTAGCCCAAGAACTCAACCTTGTCAGTTCTAAGAGTGCATTTTTCTTCCTTGACTTTTAACCCCGCTTTCTTGAATCTGGTAAGGACTTCTCTGAGTCTCTCTTGTAATTGAGTGTCATTTTCAGCAGAGATTAACACATCATCAAAGTAAGGCACTACCCCTGGCAGTCCTTGGAGCATCCTTTCCATAAGGCTTTGGAAGATGCCTGGTGCCACACTTACTCCAAACTGTAACCTTTACATTTGAAGGCACCTCTATGAGTCACAATGGTTTGGGCCTCTGCAGTGGCATCATCAACTGTTAGTTGTGGATATGCCTGGGCCAGATCCAATTTGGCAAAGACTGTGACCCTGCCAAGTGAATGTAATAAATGATGCACCACTGGAACTGGATATGCGCTCTGCTGAAGCGCATGGTTCAATGTCCCCTTATAGTCTCCACAGATTCTTACTGACCCATCAGTCTTGACTGGTGTGACTATGGGTGTCTCCCATTGCAGTGGTCAGTGGGCTCTAAAACTCCTTGAGCTATTAGTTTATCTAATTGTGCATCAATTTTTCCTTTAAGCAAATGGGACCCTTCTGGGCTTTAAACGAGTTGGGGCACCTTGGGATCTAGGTTGAAAGTGATAGGGGTCCCCATATACTTGCCCAATCCTTCGCTGAAGACCTCTGGAAACTCAGACTTCAAGGCCTCCTCCCATTCAGTGTTGCTCACGTGATTGATGCCAGTCACCTCGATGCCTAATGGATTGAACCACTCAAGTCCCAGCAAGCTTGGGCGATCCTTGTCCACGATGGTCAGGGCAAACGTTTGGTGTGGCCTTTGAACTTCACGTTGAATTCTCTTGTTCCAACTACTGGAATCTTGTTCCCTTGGTAGTCTTTAAGAGTCAGTGCTTGCTTCTGGAAATGTTTCTTCTGAATGTTTGGGAGTAGTCTGTGAATAGTGTCCCATGACACCATAGATAAATAGGAGCCTGAGTCCACTTCCATTTGGCAAGGCCTTCCTTCAATTAGTACCTTCACATGTACTTTTCTGCTTCTTAAGGGTGAAGAATGACCAATGGTGACTGTTTGATGAGTTTCATTCTTCCCATTTGCTTCTGTGTTGCCCCATTTTCTCACTGAAGTTGTTAGGCTTGAATTCTTTGTCAGGAAACTTTCTTCTGTGTGGTGGAGTTCTGGATGATTTGCAGACTCTTGCTAGGTGACCTCTTTTTCACAGAGGCAGATGGTATCAAGAAACTGATCAGAAACTTGAAACTTGCATTCTTCCCACACACCTTCCCAGTAACAACCTCTGCAGTAAAAATCTTGCCTCTTCCCAGGTCTTTCTTTTCCTCTCCATTCTGAGTCTTATAAATTCCTCTTCCACCTCACTACAGTCTGACTCAGAATCTGTTTTGGTTTTCCACATGAGGATGGCTTGAGGCCTTGTTAATTTTCTTCATGGCTGCTGCTGAGGACTTGGTGGCTTCTGCTGAGGAGGCCTCTTCTATGGCTTCCTTCAACGTGATCTTAGGTTTTAATAATAATTTGCTCTGAAGCACCTTGTCTTTGAGGCCTAGAACAAATCGATCGCGCATGGCCTCTTCCAAGTTGTTAAACTCGCATGCACCCCCAATGTCTCTTAAACTTGCCACAAAGTCATTAACGTTTTTGCTTTTCCCTTGATCCCGACGGTAAAACTCGTGTCTCTTAATGAGGCACGATACTTGTGGGGCGTAATGGGCTCTTAAAAGCTTTTCTAAATCAGGCCATTCCATTACCTTCATGTCTGCAGCTCCCGCCAATGCCTTCGCCATCTTGAAAACTGCCGGACCGCAGTGCGTGAGAAAGACCGCCCTCTTCCGCTTCTAGGAAATGTCGGTGAGATCGTTTCCCTCCAAATACATTTGGAAACGATCTGCATACGAGTCCCAGTCTTCTGCCGTCGGATCGAACGGGGCTGGGGGGGGTGTTCAGCACAGCCATCTCTCTAAGCTTGTTTTCCGCGTTGCCTTCTCTTCAGGAAGGATCCCACCTCGTCGCCAGTGTTAAATTTGCATGAAGAGTCTTCTCTTCAGGAAGGAACCCACCCTTGTTGCCAGTGTTAAGTTGGCATGAAGAGTCAGACGCGGAGTGCTTCAGTGAAGAGTTTATTAGTGACTACAGCTCATAACAGACCCGATTTGGCTGGGCTGCGACTGCTACTTATAGCCAGCAGCCGCAGTTGCCAGCCAATCAGAGTGAAGGATTTTCCCGCACTTTTTAAACCAATCATTTCTGACATTTTACAAGAACAGTTCAAACTAAACCAATGACATTCAAACCTGAATACATAACAGTTTCCTAGTATGATTTGATTGCTTGTTGTCACTAGGCGATTAAAGTGTTATGATCTTGACGAAGGTATCTTTTCTTTTATGTACACTGAGAGTATTTATACCAAGACAAATCCTTGTGTGTCCAATTGCATTTGGCCAATAAAGAATTCTATTCTATGCTGTGCTATGCATGCTATGCTATGCTGTGCTATGCTATGCTATTCCATTCCATTCCATTGTATTCTGAATATATATTTCCCAATAACAGGAATATTTGCCTTTACTCAAGTATGATAGAATGAGCAGCATGGTGGCCTAGAAGTAGAGCTCTCACTTCACAGTCAGGAGGCTGTGAGTTCCATGCCAGGTAGGCTATTTCTCTTTCTGGGTGCAAAGGTATCAGGAAGGGCATCTGGCCAGTAAACCCTTCAGCTCCATTCAGTCTCCGCACATCATTGCAAGGGATTATATGGTCATTAAAAGGAAAAAAACCTCCAGTATGACAGAATAATTGACAAAGTGGCCATTACTCTTCATAAGCAGATAGTGCAGCATTTCATATAATTTATTTAGTTTATATTAGCTCTATTCTTTATTAAGCCTGCACACATCTATATTTGCTTGATATATTTTCTAAAATTATTGTTATGTAAGTCAAGAAAAAAATCCGTAACATTTACTGAAAATAAGGTTTTAAATACATATGTAAGTACATTTTCAGGGTTCTCAATTGTGTTTATTATGCAAATTACTTCAAATTAATCTGTGAAGATTTGAATAATTTGAATAAAGTGTTTTCCTAAGAATATCTGGGAAAACTGTTGAAAAGCTATTGAAATTGAAAATAGTAACACTTCTGTTTTTAGGTAGACTGTTGAACTTGGTTTGAAATTAGATTTCAGGACTCAGCTGAAAGTTCCTTTGGTTTAGTCATCAAAATATACCATGGAGTTCTGTTCAAATTTTATCCAGTTCTTACAAACCTTAATGGTTAATAAGTTATAAAAGAGTTTGGAACAAAAAAGTTTCAAGGACTCAGAATAACCCTGTAACAGCAATAATTGATAAAAAAAATGAGGTTAATGGTAACATTAAGTTACCAGTCAGAAGAAGCATTCCACAGTTTTCTACAGTACAGCAAAAAGGCTAGAGCTATAAATGATGAAACCTTATACTTTCCCATTTTAAAAAAGTAAAATTTAAATCCATTTTTCTAAACAGAAAGAAGGCTTGCTGAATATTTCTGTTATCTTAATTTAGTGATACTACAGCATGTGTTTTTTTACTCTTGTTTGTTTGTTGAAAGAAGCGTCACAATAGTCATCACAAGGCCTTCCTTCACTTTTTCTTATCTCCCCACTTGGGAACCTAAAGTAGCACAAGTAGCACACACCTGTAAAAGGAGGATGCTTGTGAGCATTAGTGTGTACATTGAAAGATAATGGTTGCTGTATAGGAGAAAAGGAAATTGCAGGGGAAGAGAGGAGAAGCTGCCTGGATAAAGTATGGTGTGTAATGGATGACTGGTGGCACGGGGAGTTTGGATGTGAATTCTGACAAACCAACAACTAAATACTGAATGGAGAACTGGAGCTTGGCAGCCATTCTACCTCCACCAACAATGCTAACAGCCAACACCTAGCCATCAACTGAAAATGCATCTTCCCTTTCCCCACAACACAAACTGAAAGATTGCAATGCCAAAGCCTCTGCAGGAGTTCAGAACAGGAGCCAACAGTATTGAATTGAAAATATTACAATGCCAGCCAGCAACAGAGCTAAGTAACTCCAGCATAGCTAAAGGCAAGCTAAAGTAGTGGTTATATTTCAAATCAGAGGTTTTTATATCTCAGACTGAGCAATGGTCCATAATCTTCAGCTAAAGTTAAGCTTATTAGACTATGCAGGTGTAAAGAAATCAATCAAAGAGAAAAAGAACTGTGTAAAGAAATTTTAAAATGTAGGCACATTATAACATACATAGGAATAGCCACATCGAAAATAAAGTAGATGTAGTGGTAGGAATTAAATAACAAGAAATAAATATAGTAAAATTTGTTTAAACACTATTGTAATAAACTTTGCCTGGTAATACATGGAAGACAAAATTACCTTTCTTATTGGTGTTCATATTTCCACAAACAACTGATTGTTTCTATAGCTGGTGCTTCTATGCTATTTTTCAATCAGCTGCATGTAAGTAAAACTTAATGTGTATAATTGTGTTGTTACCTAAATCTATTTTAAGTAGAATAAAGGCTTCTTAATTGAAGGTTATGAAATGAAGTGTACACATTAGTCCAGTGTTGAATGTTAGGAAGATGCTTTTTGATTTCCTAGTTTCTAGGACTGAGAGATACCGACTAGCTCAAAGTCACTCAGTTGGTTCCCGTGCCTAAGAGAAAATTAGAATCTGGATCTCTTTTTTCTAGTGCAGTGTTTCCTTATCACTATACCATACTGCTTGTCTACATAAAACATTAGCAAAATATGTTTAATAAAATAATAGTATCTCAGGTTAGTGTCACAGTTACTCTAAGCTCATGGTTTTCATGATGTCTGGGAAATCACAAGAAATTTGAAAACCACACAGTGATTGCAAATTTTACAATCACTGGGTAGTTTTGAAATGGCTTAAGAAATCTTCCTGGGAAAGATGGGAGCCAGAAACCTTAAGTCCTGATTCCCTCTTTAGTCCCCATCCAGACATTTGTATTCCCATTGTGGTACCTGTTACCTGTCCCATCATTTGATTTAAATGTAATTTATCCTCCTTTACCAAATTATTTTCATTATTCAGGAAGAGGGGGAGGGAGAGAGAGTCTTCAATTGATTTAACTCTTTAAGCTTATTCATGCATTATTTAAAATTCTAGCATCTATAAGTTGCTAGAGTTAGTGGAGAGAAGATCTATACCAAGTAATACTGTACACTTTATAACCTCTGCAGGTATGGTGAAATTGCCAATACAGAGAAGTATCATTTTTGTGTGGAGTTTACAATTAAACAGAAGCTGTAGATTTTCAGAGCACTTGCTGGCAGAAGTCTCCATGTGTCCAAATGTGTAGCCAAATATTTCATCCTTTCATTTGTTCATTTCAATGTTGTTGTACAATTTGTATAATGGGAGTATGTTGTTGTTGTTTGTTTGCTTGCTTGCTTGCTTGCTTGCTTGCTTATTTATTTATTTATTTATTTATTTATTTATTTATTTATTTATTTATTATTTATTTATTTTTCTATGGTTGGTTGCATAGTCAGCCAGTTGTTTAGACTGGCTTTTTATACAGCTATTGAGTCCTTCCCAAGGACCTGGTGTTTGACTGTGTTAAAGGTAATGTCACAGGATGTAAGCTGTTCTGAGTAGAGCTACTATTTGCAATTGACTGATGATGATTTTGTCAATGCTAGTGATGTCTTAAGTAGTACTCTGTTTTGCAATTGCATCTATTACTATTGGTACTACCTTCAAAAGTGTCAGAAAATAGATCTTTCTGGTGTTGCTATGCAGTTTACAACTTTGTGGGGATTTGAAGGCAAACCAAATCCACCAATGACAGGGTAATAGCAGATACCCTGGAGTGGCATCACAAGCCACAGCCCAACAGGCAGTTTACCTCAGGAGGGAGGTCAGAGGCCTAAAGGGATGTCAGAGGCCTAAACATAGGTTAGAGGCCTAAAGGGGATGTCAGAGGCCTAAAGGGATGTCAGAGGCCTAAACATAGGTTAGAGGCCTACCTAAAGGGATGTCAGAGGCCTAAACAGAGGTCAGAGGCCTAAACAGAGGTCAGAGGCCTAAACAGTTCTCTGTGATGAGATCTATCTGAGGAGAAGTTTCTGAAGAGAAACTTTCTACTGGGGTCCATTGTTCTCCTTGTCTGCTCTTGCTGATATTATTCTAAACTCAGCTTGAGTATCTCAGTAGCTTGAGGTGGAGGAACCTCTTGCCAGAAGAGAAAGGAGACAGAGAGAGGGAAAAGCCTTGAAACAGTTTAAGTTCTTTAAAGAGGTCTAAGTTTCTTTAGAGTTTATCCTTAAACTAAAGGTGAGAAAAAATCCTAACTACATAGGTAGACAGAGAAACCAAGTAAGACCTGAGAGAAGAGAAACTTAAAGAAAGCACAAGAAACTGGTAAAAGTCTTTCTGTAACTTTATTTGAATTAAGCTGCTTGTACAATAAAAGATTTGGTTTGAAGAACAAACTGGACTCAGCATCTTTGTACAATTTAAATATATAGACAGATTAACAAGATCCTCTAAACAATAAGTCTATCATAGGATTGACTTATAAACAAAAACATTATTATTTTCAACAAAAAGGATCTTCAAACTTGGCAAGTTTAAGACTTGTGGATTTCAACTCCCAGAATTCCTGAGCTAACATGACTAGAAGAGGAATTCTGGGAGTTGAAGTCCACAAGTCTTAAAGCTGTCAAGTTTGAAGACCCCTCACCTTTGCTTTCTTTTGCCAAACCTCTATTTCTGTTTGCAAGTCTTTTTGTTATTTTCTCCAGTTCTTTTTTTTCTATTCTGCTGTCTCCAGATATTACCACATCTATTTATTGACAATTCTTAAGTCTGTGATGTTATGCTTCACTGTTTGAATTCTAAAGTGCCAAAGTACTTTAACTTCTTCATTTTCTATTATATTTCCTCTATTTTATAGTCCAAATAATTCTTGTTTACAGGAAAATGATATTTTTGTAGATATTCCAATGCACCATTGTTGCTACTTTGTCATGTCATGGTAGTCAGTCTATGCAACCTTCTTGCAGCAGTTAACTAGATGGCCCACTGTTTCTTCAGCTTCTTTGGAGAGGCAGCATTTCCTGTCTGCAAGAGCTTCTCAATTCTGGCTCTGTAATGCATTTGTTCTTAAGACTTGGTTTAGTGCAGACAGAATTGTCACCTGTTTCTTTCTTCAACTTTCCTGCACTTAGCCACTTAGCCAGGTCTTCTTGTTATTTTTTCTGCTATTTTTAAGTGCTAGCCAAGTAATAGTTTGTCTTGCCATGTCTTTTTCCCATTCCTCATTTGGTTTTTCTTGAGGCCAATGTAGTCTCTTCAGTACTCAATAAGTCTGCCTGATATTTTAGCTTCACGTTTTTCATTGTCCTTCAGATATTCTACCAATGCTCTTTTATCTTTTTCAACTGTCTGGTGTACTTCCAATATTTCTAGCCCATGTGTTTTCATTGACAAGTTGAGTCTGTCAGGGTTGTTGTGTTTGGACAAAGGGCACAATTCATTGTCATTATTTTTGATCATTTTATCTAGGGCTTTTTATTCTGCTTGATTCCACTATTTCAGCTGTGTATCTAATTGGTAGAAGTTCCCAGACATTAATTGTTTTGATGGTATTTTCTCCACTGAGTTTGGACTTTAAGATCTTCTTTAATCTCTTGATGTATTCATTTGTCTTTTTTCTTGACTTCAGTTTGCTTGATGTTATCAGTTTGAAGGGTGCCAGGGAATTGTAATGATTGTCTTCATTCAGACCTTTGATGTTATTTCCACATGACATCTTGATTCCTTCAATTTTCACAGTTTTCCTATGCTGATGGTGAGGGTGGCACATTTGTCCAGTCCAAGCTCCATTGCGATCTCTTGGCTGTATATATGAATAGTGTTGAGAAGGGATTCTGCTTCAGATGGTGTTTTTCCATGTAGTTTCAGATCATCTATGGCAGATATCCATGGATGTCTGATATCCCTGGACTCAGTTATTCAATATAGTTGAAGGAGGAATCAATGCAATGACAAGCAGTAGTGGAGACAGGGAGTCTCCTTGAAATTCCACTCTTGAAGTTAATATCTTCCAGTTTATCTTCCATTGTACTATCTATCAGTCTTTGTACAAAGCATCTGATGTTCTACAACCTTCTGTTACTACTAAGCACTAGATTATCCAATCATGTGTCGGTGAGTCAGATGTCTTTTGTAATCAATCCATGGAATATTCATGTTGGTCTTCCTTCTCTTGCAGTTTTTCAGAATCAACTTGTCAGGAGCTAATCTTTATGTTATTAGAGGTAACAGTGGCTGTGGTGACAGTGAGGACAGGTTTACTCTGCTTCTATCATTGCAAAGTGCTTTTTAACAACTGCAAAATGTTTGTCAATCTCACATATTTGGTTTTAGCTTTTTGTAGTTTTTCTTCTCAACAGTTTTCTAGTTGGAGAATCTCTGGTACAACTTTAATATCCTCCACTGTTGTTTAATTCTCTCTGTTCTGTTATGGAATATAGATTACTATTACCTACTACTTTAGGAAAAGGGATGGAAGAAGCAAAATGACTGCTTCTAGTACTGAACAGAAAATCATTTAATTAATGCGATTACATTTTTATTATTTAATTCATTTTCCTGATTTTAAATGTAATATTGGATATTCCTGCTGAGGTTGTAAGCCTCTCAGCCCCAAAAATAACACTTCAGAAACAAGGTTTATCAAACAGAAGCTCCTCTGCCTTGAGCAAGTCAAGGAAATTATTTTCTAAAGTGCTTTAGCATAATCTTATTAAACCCATAGCAGGACTTCAAAAGAAAAGGTTTCTAGATGTTTGGCTGCTAACAAGGGAAATCAGTAGCTGAGGAATTGCAGGCAGCTTCAAATGTTTATATTGCCTAATTTCAAATTCCTTGCTTGCTTCATAAAGCTTGACACTAAGGTTTTGGAAATTTATAACATCTGCTCTAAGATCCATGAATAAGCACATATCTCTTGTGTGTGCATTTGGAGAAAATAACATTTCATATTTCCATATGGCTCATTGACATTTATTCCTAACTAACAGGTATTCTCAGAAAAATAGTTATAACTGAATTTTGCTTTTCAGAAACCTTTCTAGATCATTATATACATTTTATAAATTATTTCTTACAGAGAGACACTGAGTATAAAGTTTCAAAAGTCAATGTGAATACTGATTTTCCATTCTATATTAAAATGAAAAGATGAATCATTATATATACAGTAATGGTTTTATTTTTTGCTTTTATGGCATTCCACAGTACCTAAAACATTATTAGAGAAATGTCAATGTGAAAGACAGGGATTGATGTTTAACCAAATATATGTCTGTGAATTAATTTTAATTATATTAAAAACAAAATTTGGATAAATGAGAAGAGTGATGTGAAAGTGAAATAGCAATAGCACTTAGACTTACATACCACTTCGAAGTGCTTTACAAACTGCTCTTTAAGCAGTTTACAGAGTCAGCATTTTGTCCCCAACAGTCTGGGTCCTCATTTGACTGACCTCGGAAGGATGAAAGGATGAATCAATCTTGAGCCTGGTGAGATTCGATCCCAAATTGCAGGCAGCCAGCAGAAGTAGCTTTCAGTACTGCATTCTAACCACTGTGCCACTGTAGCTCCACGAGATGGACTGGAAGTAAATTTATTTGCCAGTTATTAGCTATTTGTATATGTTTGTACATCATTGGCTTTGGATTCCCCTGCGCCTAAAAAAAGGATTGAGTGTGCCCATTTTCATCTACTGGAGCAAGTTTGGATCTTGTGGGGCAGAATCACCCATATAGTTATAGCAGTAGCATTTAGACATATATTCTGCTTCATACAATGTCAGCATATTGCCGCCAACAATGTGGGTCCTCATTTTACATTTTCCTCATTTTACCAACCTCGGAAGGATGAAAAGCTAAATCAACCTTGAGATGGTCAGGATCAAACTCCAAGATGTGGGCAGACTAAGCTGCAGTACTGCAATCTAACCACTGCTCCATTACAGCTCCTGTAAATTATGAGTACCAGTTTTCTTGCAGCCAATATTCATCCATATAAGTATGTGTTGTGGATGTGTTTGTGTGTGTGTGTTATTGCAGTAATAAATAGTCTGCAGTGCCTGTTCTGACATTGTAATGCATCATTCTGAATAGAAGAAAGGCAAGATATGGAAAAATAATTTAGAAAAGGGAAGCTTAGTATCAGATCTTTAAATGAAGGTTTCACTTGTAAATGAAGCTTTCACATTCCAAATCAGGTTTTTTGGTTAAATAATATTGTGATCCAGAAATGTATGTAGTACCCAGAGAAAAATGAAATATTTTACAAAATTTTCTGAGTAATTATCATAAAAGGGTATATGCAGGAGGTTTCTGGTAATAATAAAAAAACGCAAAGAAGCATGATTCATAGGGTAAAGCTGACTAGTTCAACACTAGCCTGATTAATAGTTTTTTGTATAGAGAAAAGAGTAAAAATATTACAAAAAATGTACAATTTTCCATGTGCTTTACAAGTAGTTCACTGATTCTACTTAGTTTATCTAACACCATAGATTAATTCTTTCTGAAAGTGCAAAAGTGATTATCATCTTAATCTGCCAATTAATCTATTGTGCCTCTCACCCCAACATAATTTTTGCAGTATACTTTTTGAAATGAGACCATATTGTCTGATTTTTCACATATGGAAATACAACTCATTTAAAGGTAAAACTATCAATATTGTGTTCTTATGGTATCTATGGGCCATTATTGATGTAATTAATACACATCACTAAAATGAAAATTATATATACTTATCAGTTAATTATGACTTTTAAAATAATCACTAGATGTATTTATTATATTGTTTTTTCTTTTGCCTCTATTAAATGTTGAAGTCACACGACAAACCTCCAAAATTGTAGGAGGAAAAGCTGCAGATTCATAATACCAAACTCAGTTTCATTAAAATCCACTTTCATTAGACTAAAGTTTGTCGCTGATCAGTTGTTCTTAAAATTCTTAAAATTCAATGTCTAGACAATGTGTAAAATTCAATATCTAGCTTTGCTGCCAGAAGGGTGGCTGAATATGATTTCCAGAAGCAAAGGATGCAATTCTAGGATCAATGCACCGAATTTAAATTATTATTTTTTTGCTTTTAGGGCATGCCACAGTACACAAATCCAATCCACTGTATTTAAATTATGTGTGAGCCTATGCCACAAAGATTGGAGGCAATTGCTAGTTGCAGTCCACTGTGCACAACTTTTGTAGTGACACAGAGATTTCTAAGGAGCTAACCATAAATGGCATAATATGATGCACTAAACAGAGTAGTTCATAGCAAGAAGCAGGGCACTGGTAGAGAGGATAATGAGATGCCAAGATTTTGCAACACATGTAAAAAGGGAATCTCTTAGACATTAGATTGTCACTATGTTCATGACTTTTTTGTGCTGTCCCCACATCCTCCCACACACCCTGGCTTTTTGCATGTAAGAAATTTATTCTAAATGTAATATTTATCTTTTGTCATGTGTTTAATCATATTTCTGTCTATGCGATTTCAGCATTTGGTTTCCACAGCTCCAGCTTTTTTTTATTAAAATTTGTCAACAATCCCACAGATACATCTGTTTCCAAACTTTTTTTATTTTATGTAATCTGATATGTAATCTGCCTCTTAAAAGAAACAGAAGGAAACTGACAGTATGTCATTATACAGTAATTCATACCTAAAATTAAATCAGCTAGCTCTTCAAATGGATTTGTCACCATTTCAGTCTGTTAGTTCCATTTTTATGTGAAAAATTAAGATAGTTTGTATGTTAAAGGAGGAACCAAAAATGCATCAGCTGTAGTTTTCCTCACAAAACCAAAAATCTAAATAAATAAACTCCAGTAAATAACATCCTCCTTTTAAAAAAGAAAATATATGACTATTTAAAGCTGACTCAAATAAACAAGTATTTGTTAAGGAGGGACTGGTGGATTTTTACACATAGGACATTCAGTCATTCAAATGAATGGAAAAATCAGCCAACATGTGCAAGAATTCCATGTATATATTGTGGTGCATACAAGGAGCCTGACTGGTGCCTGCTTTTGCTTATGAATAAGTTTGAGTTTCAACAAAAAATTGCTGCCATTTCTTTTTTTTCAGACTATAATTATAACTGTTTCCTTTGCAGACCTTGCCAGTGAGGTTTGGAGATGGACAATTGTATACCTGGACAGATGGTTTGAAAAGAAAGGACTGGCATGACTATGAACGTATTCAAAAAGATGCCATGCGCTTAGGTGAGATGCTTAAGGCACTTGACCCATACATATAAGCAATTGGGAATGGGCAAGGGGAAGAAATGAGAGAACTACATTACTTACATACTTGTGAACAATGTCAAAATACAAGTATGAAAGGTCAATTTGTGTCGTGATGTCACTATGCACTTTTCTTCTTTTTCACATCATTGTGGTTTCTACTGGACATGTATGTCCCTACAGACTATGTAGTTTTGCATTAGACTTGAATAAATAGTGTGTATAGAAATATCTTCTCTGTATCTGAAATGTCATGCAAAATGTTGAATACCAAACTCAGTTTTGTGGAAATCCACTTTCATTAAATTGATGTTTGTAACTGATCAATTATTCTTAAAACTCAGTGTCTAGCCAGAAGGATTGTTAAATGTAAGGCCCAGAAGAGACGTTGGAACTGAATTTTAGTAGAAATGTTCAGTTAAGTTAGTGTGACATTCCATCTGCCATCTTGCTATTTTTACCCTCATCCACCATCCTTATGGATGCCACTAGGAATTGTCATAATTGAAATAGGAAGGAAAGTGGATCTGTTCCATTATTTAAAAGCTGAAGGTTTATCATAGCACTGTCAGTGGATATGTTTAAAAGTATCCTTTAAAGTTCTGCTCTTGTAAAATTAAATTATTTGAATGATTTCTATACTATTCTTACTAGTTTGTTTTTAAAACTCTAAGGCTGAAGCAAAGTGACTAAAAGTCACATAGTGAATGTCTTTTGGTGGGGATTTGACCAAGCTGTTCCTAGTCACAGTTCAGTATTAAACATAACTCAATACTGAGTTACATAGACATATATTTCCAAGGGTTGCCTTGTGCAATTTAAGTGAGACTTTGTTCCTGTGCTTTTGTGTTGGCCTCTAATTCCTTATTCAAATGAAGTAGCTTTCATTTGTATGGAAGTAGCAAATTTTCTAGTGTAACTGAGAAATTGGAAACCAAGAGTTAATCTACAAATTAATGTATAGTATAGGTTATACTAAAGTGTGCTAGTTCATCTCAAAGTTTTACACATTATAACTAAACAAAGATCACAGAAACACAATAGGCTTTGTGACATATTTAAAACATAGTTAAAATGTTTATCAAATTAAGTTTGATCCTAACTGAAAAGAGTAAAAAGATGTACAAATAAGTCAAAGAATTGGCACTTTATTTTTTTGGCTGCTTATATGAAAAAAAAACATGTTTACCTTGAGATAAAGTAGTATATAACACATACTGTTTCAAGATTTTCTAAATTTAGTAACAAAGCATCCCATTAAAATTCAGGATAATCTAGAGGAAGGATGGCCAACTATTTTGTAATCAGGAATTACAATTTTGTTTTATTTAAGAGTTAGCAAGGAGAGCAATAATATTTTACAAAGTCTATTCAAAAACTTATTTCTTTGCTATACAAAATTGTATAGTTGCCTCATAAATATATGGCAGCACGAATTTCACAGTAGGATCTCAGGAGATCCGAGGACTAAAAATTGAGACGTTTGGTCTGATCTTAAAAGTGGAGAAGGGATAGGGGATTCATTTCAGAACTAAAATGTGTAGCCTCCATTATCATTGGTTCTATTTTCTAGGAATACTAGGCATTCACCAATTTTCAGAACAGGTTGCTTATCTTTGGAACAAAGCATCAGACTAAGATGAAAACAGCCCAGATTTATATGTATCTTTAATCCTTAATATTGTACAATGAGTTTGGATGAGTTTCAGATAATCTAATTTACTTATATTGGGATTAGCCCTTGGAGAAAGGATGAAGTAGAGTATATTTAATAGGTCTCCATTATTTTAGTGCAGGTGAGGTATCACAGCTTCAGTCTAAGGAGATGTCAATATTAACCTAAAAATGATCCTTCACTGCATCCCTGAAGGTTAACACTAATAAGAAAGGCTACATCTCTTTATTAGTAACTTGTTCAATATGCTTTCTTAAAAACTGTTCATGTTGACAGCCACTTTACAAACAAGTATGTTATACTAGCAAAGGTCAATTAAGAGTTCATTAATTGCCCCCTCCCCCCACACACATACAGACTATGAAAGGCCTCTTGAGCAAATCAGTTTTTAATGATCTGAGTATAATCCATTTTCCTTAATGTCCTTGCAAACAGCTGAGCTCCAGAAAACTGCAGACCTTGCAATGTGACAATATCACTTTTATTTGATCAGACTAGCTAAAGTATCTCCTTAAAAGGTCATGGCATCAAGAGTTTTGACTTCTGACCAGAAATTAATCTGATTGTTTCTGTTAGTCATATTCCATTGGCACCTACTACACTCTCAGGGATGACCTTGGCCATGGATTACCTGAAATACCGGACAAATGGTGGCTGAGGAACTCTTAACATAAATCTTGATGATGGTTCACAATTTAAAAGTTTAAATATACCATACTTTCAAAGTTTAGCTGCATAAAATCATAAACTGATATTGGCTTTGAGATTCTCAATTAAATTTCCAAAAGAAAATTTGAGTAGTGAATTTGAATATCAGTTTTCTAGTTCCATATAATTGGCTAACTAAGAACAGAGGAGCTATATGTAGCTCCTGAAGTCTTCTTCTTGCATCAAGAAAACACTGTGGAAAATTCTGAGGCAACATGCTGAAAAGGTTTTTACTATCCTACTTCACCAAATTATGTAATGTATATTGGATTTACTTAAAGTACCTAAAATGCATGCTCAGAAACAACAATGTTATTAAACCACCAGTCTGCTTCCCTGTGGTTTTTGATCAACAAATATAATATTAAGAAGAAAAAGAAATATGGCCTCTAAATTGAGCTATTTAGTAGGTTTTGGGATATGTACTGAAAAGCTTTCTCTCTCTAATTAGAATAACTTGGTTGGATCAACTCAGTTTGACAATATTATTAGGAAATTCTAATCAGACTGATAGTTTGAATCATGTCTGAGGCAACTGACATACAAGTATTCTGAATCAATTCTTCATTTGCAGAAGAATGAGATTTTTATTGAATTCCAGGAACATTTCATCTTTCTCTAGATGCTCAAGATGACATACATAGTTCTTTTCTATATTGCCACTGATTATGTCCATCATAACTAAAAAAAGATTAGTCTGGGATCAAGCCAAAAGTTATTCATTTCATGAATTTCATGGTCAAGTGGACTTGTGTGCCCGATGTTAGGTTTAATTAACCCTATGACAGCAATAGTAATATCAAAATGAACAAATAATAGATAATTTTTCAGTTTTCCACTTTTACCACAGGCAGGGAGGTAGGCAAGCAGACAGACAAAAAGACATATATAATGGCAATGTATGCATGAAGAAAGCAATCTGAAGATGACTATTGTCTTTGATATGTTACATTCTTTTATTTTAATAAAAAGTATTTAATTATTTTAATAAGTTCTGCTTCCTTCCTTTACAATCAACAGTCTAAGAAAGGGGAATTTTACACACACACACACACACACACACACACACACACATTCCCTTCTAGTATATCCTTGCAGCATGTCTTTGTTAAGCATTGCTCCTTCCTTAACGTGAAAAGTTCTGATTACCCAAGCATGTGGTGAATTCCTTTCCTCTAAACATACTAGTTAGGGAGTTACTCAAAGTACAACTATTGTAATGCGACAGTTGATAAGTACTTTTTCAGACACTTATTTCTTTGCAGTTCGAAAGTCTTGGCTTTGGGAGATCACCAAGTGCCAGGTTCTTATGTTAAGTGGAAAATGGAATTTGAGCAGTTGTGTCATTGGGCAATAAACATCTTAGCTAAATAGAAGATGTACTGTGTACCCCTGGCTACAAAACCAGAATTCGTTTCAGTTAGCTGCTGAAATACAAGCCCTTTATATTGTGATAGTGTTATAATTTCATAAGACCATCCAGGGTTTCTTATCTCTCATTGTACACTCCAGACATGTATTGGACAAACTATACTGCAGGTCTTTATACTGTATGATCTGAAATGAGGATATTGGGTCTACATTAAGTCTTTCTTATTTTAAAAGATGTTCTTGTACTTTCAATACGTTGAAACCTGAGTACTGTAAATGCTAAATTGTTTTTAAAGGTTAATATGGATTTATGATATACTTTTCTTTTCATTATAGACAAAAAAAATACACAAATGACAATGTCTGTTATATAGTTACAACACTTCTAAAACTAGTATAAGTCTCACCATCACCATAATGAAATCACATATCAAAATCCTGACAAATCCAGTCTGAACATCTGGCTGACTGTGTGATAAACCATATAATTTTCATGTAATGAAATTGCTATAGGATTACCTATAGTAATTACTTCTAGCTTAATAGATAGACATTTTAATAATTCATTTTAAAAATAAATGAAGTTAAAAGTTAATGTTTGACTAAATTTTCATCAAACTAAGTTGATTCTTTATATAATACATAGTGAAAATGAAAATATATGAGGCTATCAACTGTATAACAGTCAAAATATTTTGAAGACCTTGAGGTTAATACTATTTTCCATCTATATTTATTTCTCATATTGAAATATATGGAAGTCATAAAGTTGTGTTTCTCCAGTGTGTTTAGTCATTATCATCTTCCCAAATCATTTTTTTGGAGAAATTTTAAAGTAATAGATCAGTTAGTTGCTGAGTTAAAAACAGCTGATTAATCAGCAGTTTACACAGCAATTCTGTGGGTACCCTGAAATTAAATGTATGTAACTTAAATTATGTGTTAAAAAATTTATTAATTCTTTTAAATAATTATTTTTAAAAGATAATTTTAAAATAATTTAAATTATATCTAAATTTTGTTTGTAGATGAGGTTAAATCCTATTAAATGCAGTGGAATCTTTTTCTACATATATATAGGATTACAATGTACAATTATCAAATCTTTTGACATAAGATGAATTATATCAATTATTTTATTATAATGATCCTAACTTATATCATCCATTAATATTTGTTATTCATTAATCATAATATGATGCATGGTTACATGTTGCACTTACGTTTTTTATTTTTGATAAAATGTACATAGTTGCCCATCCCACATATGTGACTCTAGTCGGTAAACGAGGTTGAAAATGATTAATACAACAATAATCAAGAAAACGTAACAACAAAAACCATTGCAAGCATCAAAAACAGCAAAACTATAATTATAATTAAGTATATAACCATAATTAAGTATAAAACCATAATTTGTGGAAAAGCAGAATCACTTTTCCCCCTAACTGCTTTTCTAACTTACAGGTTCCATGTCCACATTTCTGGATAGGTAGATGGCAAAGCCATGTTTTTAGCTCCTTCTGGAATGTCAGCAAGTTTGGGGCCTATCTAGTCTCAGGGGTAATGATGCTCCAAAGGACAAACATCAATGGTAGAAAAGATTTTCCTCTTATGCTCCCTCATATTACATTCCTTTGTGAGCAGAACTTCAACATGCCTTTTCTGCTGCACCTGATAGGACAGGTAGCAATGATTAGGAGGAGACTGTTCCTCAAATAATTCAAATAAATCCCATGCCATTCAGGACTTTATAGGTCATTACCAGCATCTTGAACCCTGAAGTAAACTGGTAGCCAATCTAGCTTGTGGAGGAGCGGTGCATTGATCTAAGTGTACACATAATTGCCCACACTGCCACATTTTGCAGCATGTAAAATTTCCAGATGTTTTTCAAGGGCAGCCCTATGTAGACATGTTACAACAATCTTTGTGGAATCATGTGATGAGCATAGGGCTTTGTGGCCCAAAGTGGGGGCAACTGGTGCATAATGTGAAACTGATCAAAAGCACTTCTAGTCCTGCCTGCCACTGCTCATCCATCAAAGAAAGGCTCTCTGATTGCACAATGGCTCAGTCTGTTTCTTTTTTTTAAAAAAGGTTATATATAAGATATAAGCTAACAAGAAAAAGGAAAGAAAAGGAAGTGTGTGTGTTCACAAAGACATAAGTACTTGAATGATTTTGAGATAAAAAATTAAAAAGCACACACATTATAAAAAGGCATTCTGATAGCCCCTCCATCTTTCTCTTCTTCCTATCTCACCATCCCTCATCTCTAATTAATACATGGAAATTTTTATACTTTACTTATATATCATTACATGCAAAATACTGCAGGTTAAAGGAAATTCAGGGGGGGAGGGAGATTGTGTGTTTTGTAGGATTTCATTCTGAACAATTAACTTGATAATTAGCATACCTGGCAATGGTACTAATTTGTCTGATAGCCTGACATTTTTATGCTATTATACATCTGTACCAACATGAGGGAATAATATTCCTTTTCTTGGCTCACTAATTCTTGGTTTTCTTTGTTTTTAAGTCAAGAATCTTTCCTTCCCTCTTCTTTGCTGTGCTTCAGGTACTTTTGCTGTAATTCAGTGGCATAGCATTTGTCTGGCAAGCATATGGTCTGAGGTTCAATTTTCTGAATCTCCAGAATGAATGCATCCCACATTTACAATCAGTGTGGATAGTACAAGAGATGAATCAGTCCTTTGACATGACATAAGGAAATTTTGTTAGGATATTCTACCACACGCTTAGAATCATAGGAATTACTACACTATTTAATTTCAGGGAGACATTAACTTATTGAGAATAAAATTATCAGTTGACTCACACAAGCATTTATTTCTCTCTTCTCTCCAATACCGTGTTGTAAACAATTGGATTATAAAATAACAAGCTGATATTCCCTTGCTGAATAGCAACAAATATATATGTTGATTTCATACTTGGAGGTAACACCATCTCTTATAAAATTGACACAAGGCAGTCAGGAATATAAAAATGTATGGGGTATGGGGACAGCAGATAGACATCTCTTTAATAATTCTGGAATAGGAGGCTGAACCCAAGGGAGGGGTCAAAAGTGTCATCAGTCTCAATCAGTCCATTGACTTATCTACTGCCAACTCCCTGTGGCTTAGATTCAGATTCATATAGTGTGCTTTAGCAACATATATATATATATATATATATATATATATATATATATATATATATATGTAGGTCTTGGTGTATTCGGGTCTTGTCCCGTGTAAGGTTGAGAATACCTTGGCAACGTTTCGAAATCTCATCCGTCATCTTCAGGCTGGTGTCTTCAGCCGTTCTCCTGGGAGAAGTGTGTGATCGTGGCTGTTTTCCCTTTTAAACTCTAGAGTTGGCTGTGTTGTTACTTCTTGATTGGTCTGTGGAGTTGATGTATGCAGATTGGATGGCTTTTTCCTGAGACCCTGTGTGGCTGAGGTGCTGGCTGTGTGTCTCTCAGCTTTTGTGTTGTAACGACCTGGGTAATGGGCTGTGTGATGACCTTCTGAGTTCTATTGTTGTGACGTCCTGGGTGTGGTGCTGTAATCTCCTGGGTCGTTGTCTGTGCTGCAACCTCCTGATGTTTTGTGTTGTGTCTCCTGAGTTCTGTGATGTAGTATCCTGGGTGGAAGGCTGTGATGTGGCATTCTGGGCCTTGGTTTGGCTCCGAGTTTGAGGTCTGGCTATGTGTTTATAGCGTGTGTCAGTTTGCTTAGTTTGGGGGTTGGAGGGGGTGTAGCAGCTGGTGTTGCAGCCATGGTCTGGTTTCTGGATGGTGGTTGCCTTTCATCTGTGGCGTGGGCTTGGGTTTGAGTCTGGTGAAGAAGATTGGTGGTGGCATCATGTGTTATTTTGGGTCCGGTGTTGGTTTTCATGGCTGGGACTCGTTTGTTGATTAGGGCTAGTTTCCAGATGTCTGGTAGGCGGAAGTATCATCCCGTTATTCATGTTATGGGGTGTTTCTCTATTTCGATGGCTTCCCTAATTATTCTCTTGTTGAAGTGTTCAGTATTGGAGATAAGTTTGGATCCCTCAAAATCAATTTCATGTCCTGTGGCTTTAAGGTGTTGGAAAAGGGAGGAAGTTTTTTTTCTTTTCTGACTGCGTTCTTGTGTTCTGCGATCGTGCATTTATTCTCCTGTTGGTTTGTCCAGTGTATGTGGCTGGGCAAATTTTGCATGGTATTTTATAAACTCCTTGGTTTTCTAGCTGGATCTTGTCTTTGGGGTTTCTTAAGATGTTGGCTATTTTTGGTCAGTGCCAAAGGCTGTCCTGATATTGTGTTTGTGGAGAATTTTGCTGATTTTATCTGTGGTGCCTTTGATGTAAGGGAGGAGGGCGATGCCATTGTCCTGTTCTGTGTCTTGGTTTTTGGGGAGTCTCCCTTCGATTAGGTTGGTGATTGTGCTTCTTTGGAATCCATTGGACATTAATATGTTAGTGAGGGTGTGTAATTCTGTTCTCAAGTGGTCTTTGTCAGCTAGGCGTTTGGTTCTGGAGATGAGGGTCTTGGCTACGGAGTTGATCTGTGCAGGGTGGTGATGGGATTGTGCATTTAAGTAGCGTTAGTGTGTGTCTTTTTCTGGTAGATGGTGTGTCCTAGGGAGCCGTTGGGTTTTTGTAAATTAGGACGTCCAGGAACGAAGTTGATTGTTGGTTTCTGTTTCCATGGTAAATTGTATTTTGGGGTGTAGGCTGTTGAGATGTGTGAGGAAGTTGTCCAGTTTTTCTTTCCCGTGTGGCCAAATTAAAGTGTCATCTACATATCTAAGCCAGAGTTTGGGTTTGTATTCGGATTTGTCTAGAGCATTGGTTTCAAAATGTTCCATGTATAGGTTAGCGATGATGGGTGAGAGGGGTGATCCCATAGGTGCTCCTTCTAGCCTGAAGATGACGGATGAGATTTCGTCGGCGTGCCAAGGTATTCTCAATCCTACACGGGACAAGACCCGAATACACCAAGACCTACATACCTTTACCCGTGAAAATCTACGAATATATATATATATATATATATATATATATATATATATATATATATATATTGTTTTCGTGAGATGGTAAATCTGTAACAATTATCTTGTCATGAGAAACCTTGCAATTATCCGTCATCTTCAGCTGGTGTCTTCAGCCGTTCTCCCAGGAGAACGAAGCTGAAGACACCAGCCTGAAGATGACGGATGAGATTTCATCGGCGTTGCCAAGGTATTCTCAATCTTACACGGGACAAGACCCGAATACACCAAGACCTACATATATATATATATATATATATAAATATAAATATATATAAATTTGAACTGCCTGGACTTTTGATTTCCTGCATTTGACATGGACCTTTTGATTCATCTTTTTATGGATAGCTTCTTAAGTGACAGCTGCAAACTTTCCACTGAGTATGCCACACATACTATTTTCACAATAGAAAGCATACGGAAAGAGATGTATAATATTTTATGGAGTATGCACAGGATAGTTAGGGTAGTAAGACAACATTATTCAGTCCTGAGAAAAAGAAAAGAATGAGAAAGATAGTCAAAATAACTTTGATTTAATGTTGTCTTATATAAAATGGTCTGAGAGAAACTTTCAAGATTTTGCTGTTCTTCCTTATTACAATTAAAAGCATTCCTAGCATTTTCCTTTTTCTTGATCTTGCCTGTCTCAAGGATCTGACAATCAGAAAGAGCAATCAAATGAACTCCTCAAGAATAGTAGGAACTTTTCTTTTTCCTGCCAACAATCTTCCAATTTTGCTTCCAAAGCTGGTTCTTTGGCAGTGCTGCTCCTGAATTGAATGGAAGTACTTAAGGAGCGCTTAAACGCTAAGGGACCACTTAAGACAGCTTTTGGACACTCATTGGCTTAAGCAGGCCTGGGTTTCATGTTTTTGTTTTGTTTTTGGTTTTTATCTTTAAAAGTTGACCAGCTGGTTGAATGTTTATTTATTTTTATTTTAATCACATTTATATGCCGCCCTTCTCTGGAGACTCAGGGTGGCTTAAAATCTTTGGAGCACAACCCAATGTACTCAGCAATAGCCTTCATTCTATTGTATATGCCTGCTTATTACTAGGGCTTTTGCCCACTCCCCCAGCGGCATTTTTACAAAGTCAGCTTATTGCCCCCAACAATCTTGGGTCCTCAATTTACCTACCCCAGGAGGATGGAAGGTTGAGTCAACCTTGAGCCTGGTGGGAGTCGAGCCTGCACTAATTGCAGGCAGCTGGAGCTAAGTGCTAGGTGTTTAACAGCCTGCACCACCAAGGCTCCATAGTAAACATCTGTTTTTTTTTCTCTTTCCCTTTTTTTGGAAAAGTTGTTCTGAATAACTTTTGCTTTTTTAAGGAAAACACCACATATTCTGGGGTAATAAAAGTGTTTTCAAGTGTTTTCACTTGATTTACATTTATATTGGACTCACACTACAGGGTTTTTACATTTTAATAATTTGTATGATGTTTATTTTTAAATCTTTGAATTTTGGATCACAATATCCATGAAATATCTGTGTTGTTTTTAAGCTGTTTTCATTCTGAAGATCCTTTTGTTCTTTTGCCTATCATTGCCAAGTTACACAGAACAACAATGTAACAATTACATAGGAGCAAATGTGGCTGATATTTGAAAAATACTGTTTGATAATATGCAATATTTTTAAAAGTTTGATGAAATGACAGTGGTTGTGAAAATATTCAGATGCATCTAACTACAGATAAATTAGACTCACAAAAGGAATGTGTTCTGAAAGCAGTAGATTCACTGGAAAGAAATATGATCTTTACAGAATTAGAATTTGCAGACTTAGAACTGAGTTTATCCCACACCCTTCTCTGAAGTTCAAACCTGCAATATTTTATAGTAGCAGAAACCTGACAGAGTGATAATGGATAAATTGGTTTTACATAAGAAGATTGAAGAACATTTGGGAATGGATTTATCACATTTAATTGCAAAATAACTGGATTTTTGGGTGAAGATAGACCAACTTTGGAAGTTGGACTTACTATATTTAACCAGAGAACAATTGATAAGAAATAGCATTAAGAATAGGCTCAACATTGATATACTAAGCATCAGTGAAGTTCATTGGACTGTGGTTTCTTCAACTCCGATGGTCACATTATATACTATTCTGGCAATCACACCAACAGAAGAAGAGAAGCGGGTTTCATACTGCATTAAAAAGTGGGCAGAACTATAGAAAGTTTTTGAACAGTCAGTGATAAGGTAATGGCAATACAGATCAATGGAAAACCTCACAACATGACAATTCTGCAAATTTACACTCCCACTGCATGGACTCAGCAGTAGAGAACACCTAACAATTCTATGCTGAAATTAAAGAAACTGTGAAACGACCATCAAAGAAAGCAATGCTGTTAGAGATTTCATTGCTGAAGTGAGAAAAATGGAGAAAACAGGGATAATGGGCAAGTTCGGCCTGGTGAATGAAATGAAGCAGGAGAACAACTGATTCAGCTATGTCACAAATAATAGCTAAGCATAATGAACACATGGTTTGAATAACCCAAACAATGTCTTCACCAAATAGTGAACATTGAAAACAAATTGACTACATATTTTGCCAAAAAGGTGGAAAAGTTCCATCCTTGCTGTGAAAATGTTGCCTGACATAGATCATAAGTCAGTTGCCAAGGTAAAGTTCAGATGCTACAGTGTCAAAATGGCAACCCGCGATTCAGAGATTTGACATTGAGAAGATTCACCCGGCATATGCAGTCGAAGTTAAGAACAGATTTGAACCGCTTAACATCACAAAAAGAAGTAGGCCACGAACATATTACATACAAGAAAACAAAACAAAAGAAATTGGTCAGATGTATATCAGAAGTACAACAGAAGCTGCAGAAGAGAGAAGGAAAGCAAAAGCCATTGGTGATAGGAAAGAAATACAAAGCTTAAAAGCAAAATTCCAAAGAGAGGCAAGAAAAGATAAAGAAAATTACTGGGCTAAGCATTGTAAGAAACTAGAGGAAGCTACCATGAGAGGTCATACAAGAGAGTGTTTCACCTATGTAAAGAAAGCCAGAAATCTCTTTATGGCAAGAAAGGCTGTGGTCAGAGGATGTGATGGGCAGGAGTTGCATGACCAACAAGCAATCAGAGAAAGATGGCAGGAATATACAGAAAAACTTTAAACAAATGGGGGAAAGGCTAAGCCATAAAAGGGAAGCTGACCTATCAGAAATGGGATCAGATATCCTGGAGGAGGAAGTATAATCTGTAAGAGTCTACTGTAATGGTTAAGGCATCAGGCTAGAAACTGGGGTTCATCACTAGCTGGGTGACCTTGCCCAGTTGCTCTATCTCAGCTCTTGTGAAAAGACAACAGTAAACCTATTCTAAAAACATTGGCAAGAAAGATGCAGGAACTTGTCTCGGACTTGAAAAAAAGAAAAGAAAATCCAAAATAAAAGCTTATTCACAGCTGAAATGAAGTGTGCTTATGTTATGTTCAAGTCCAATGTTTTTAATCACCACTGCTATGGCATAGACCTTAGCTGAATGCATTATCTTTCATTGCTTCTTTAAAAAGTTAATGTCAGCTAATTTTTTTCAATTATTAAATTTATGTGCTGCCCATTTCCTTGATAAGGTGACTCTGAGTGGCTTACAATAACTGTACAACTGTAAAATAAGGTTCTATTTTGCTACTAAAGTATATGCATTACCCATGGTTTTCCTTGACAAAAAAGTACTGTAACTATAGGAAAGTAGATTTAATTATATTGATTGATCATCTTCTGTATTTTTCTTAACACTTTGGAAGGAAAAGCTGCCTCATCACATTTGTGGTCAGTTCCTCATCTCTTAAAGTAGCCATACCCATCCTGTATTCATATAAACGGTTAGTCCATTCTGACTCTTTTCTAATTCTATACCATTAAATACAAAAATAAGCGTTCCACCTTTCCAGTTAGCATTTAACATTGATAACAAACTACTGGAGCAAAACTTCTTTCAAGAAACTTAACTTTCTGGCTTTACAATACTGTACAGTATATTTCAAGAACTGTAATAAAACGGATTACACCAAAATTCTATTGCTTTTCCTATCCATCAGTATGTGTGTGTGTGTGGTATGTGTAATACACACACACACACACACACCCATACATACATATACACACAGTTTTACAATATTTTTAATGCCACAGAATACTTAAGCTTTGATTGAACAGTTGTATTTAGGGAAAAATAACACAGACAAATTGTTACAATACTTCTGTGTAAAAATAAGTCTTAATATAGTAGGCCAAAATTCCTACCTGTCATTCCTTACTTTCCTGCTTAAGATGGGGAAAAATTCACCTCATGATATAGAATGACAGCTTGAGAATTGTCAAGTTCGTGTTTGACTTGGGACAGACTTGCCACATTCTAATTTACAGAAAAACTGCTAACCGTTTCTGAGATCTCGTTCATCCCTGATCACATTTTGATTTAATACTGTTTCAGGAAAGGTGAGCAAGGAAAGCCATATCCTGTCACAGAAGAAGAAAGTGATGATTCTGCTTATCGGAAAATGGTTTCAATATTTTTGTAAGCAACAATATAGCCTTGGAACGATCACTGCCAGACATTCGACATCCTAAGTAGGTACACTAAGTTTGATTATTATTACTTTCATTTAATATCTTTGTACTCACTTTCTTACATAGAAGCATCTGAATCAATGGAAGGTGAGAAATGGTGTAAAGTTGTTAATGTTAAATGTTTCTTCTTCTATTTATAGTTTTTATAATGCATAAGAAAACGGTTTTTCTTATTTTCATTACAGACAATCCTTGGCTATCTAATTACAGCAGTCGCCAACTGGTAGGCCGCGGCCCACTGGTGGTCTGTGAGAAAATTTTGGTAGGCCGCAGACAAATGTCCGCCCCAAAATAATTAATCCAGGAACACAAGGCTGCGCTGCCCACAGGCCCACCCACCCACTGGCCCTCACCCTTCAGGCGAGTGCAAACCTGCAAAAAGCAGCATAGCCCTCGCCAGCCAGGACAAGGTGATGGTGCTGTTGCAGCAAGAGAGGGCTGGTGGCACAGGCAGGCTGAAGCAGCAATGGAGATAGCCGGAAGGTGCAGGAACACTGTGCTACTTGCATTTTTGTGGCAGTCCTGCACCCTCCAGCTCACCTCTCCTGGCCTGGGCTCTTCTTTGATGGCCGTGGTCTGTAGGAATGGCCCAGGGCAGGAAAAGTACTGGCTGGTGGTGGTGGGAGGTGGCGGAGTGGGCAAGTCTCACGCCACCATCCAATTCAGAGGTCCAGAATGGGGCAGTATCAGTTTTCTCTTTCTCTCAGTGCTCTGCTCTGCTGCCCTCCCCATGGCCCCAGCCATCGCTGCCCAGGAAAAAACAGCCACCTTTGAAAAGCCTTCTGTGCCTGTGCCTCCCGACCGCTCTTTGCCCCAGCCAGAGCTATGTTTCTGCTCTCTTCTTTCCTGTGTCTTGCTCAGGCAGCAATGGATGGGACCATGGGGGAGGCAGCAGAGACATCAGGTTGTCTCTCCCCTCAGCAAGCCAGGGCTGGAGGAACACGACAAAGAATTGCAGGCGAGCACTGGAGAAATGTGTGTTGGAAATGCCAACACACATTTCCAGCACATTCTCCTCTGTCCTGAAGTAGGATTGAGTGAGGGAAGGAAACAGGGGAAGGGTTGGAGGGAAGGAGAAGCCTGACTGGCTCTCTTTGGCATGGGGTGGGGTGGGGAAAGACCAAATGCCCAGGCCAAAAGAGCACTGAGGAAGACAGCCTCCTAATAACCAGCCTGTTTGTGCAGGTGAGAGCTTTGTTGGGGTCGACACCCACTTCAACCTCCACGTAGGGAGGGACCCTCTCTGCTTGGAAGCAGCAGGAGAATCCTGGATCTGAGCCTTGGGGGTGGGACTCTTCTGTGTGTAGGCTGAAGGGGGTGTTGCCTGCTTATTAGGAACCCGCCTTCCTCAGCTTCCAGCCCGGCCCTCCTCCCTCCCCCAACTCCAGGAAGCCACACCTGGCAAAGGAGAGAGAGGTTTCGTCCGACTTGGGGGAGATATGAAATGACAGGAGACCAGATTGGGGGCTCTGCTTTCCTTCCATTTGAAGGGAGGCAGTTCCTCCCCATCCAGATCTTCCCAGCCTCCAGGCCCCTCTTTCTTCCCAAAGGATGAGAGAGGCTCCTCCTTTCCCTTTGCTCTGCCCCACAATTATGATTAAGCATTTATGATTTTGTTATAATTAAATAAGCATATATATATATATATATATATATATATATATATATATATATAAAA
>CM019151.1:55153461-55206088 GCA_009733165.1 Naja naja | reverse complement strand
TTTTCCATGTAGTTTCAGATCATCTATGGCAGATATCCATGATGTCTGATTCTGATATCCCTGGACTCAGTTATTCAATATAGTTGAAGGAGGAATCAATGCAATGACAAGCAGTAGTGGAGACAGGGAGTCTCCTTGAAATTCCACTCTTGAAGTTAATATCTTCCAGTTTATCTTCCATTGTACTATCTATCAGTCTTTGTACAAAGCATCTGATGTTCTACAACCTTCTGTTACTACTAAGCACTAGATTATCCAATCATGTGTCGGTGAGTCAGATGTCTTTTGTAATCAATCCATGGAATATTCATGTTGGTCTTCCTTCTCTTGCAGTTTTTCAGAATCAACTTGTCAGGAGCTAATCTTTATGTTATTAGAGTAACAGTGGCTGTGGTGACAGTGAGGACAGGTTTACTCTGCTTCTATCATTGCAAAGTGCTTTTAACAACTGCAAAATGTTTGTCAATCTCACATATTTGGTTTTAGCTTTTTGTAGTTTTTCTTCTCAACAGTTTTCTAGTTGGAGAATCTCTGGTACAACTTTAATATCCTCCACTGTTGTTTAATTCTCTCTGTTCTGTTATGGAATATAGATTACTATTACCTACTACTTTAGGAAAAGGGATGGAAGAAGCAAAATGACTGCTTCTAGTACTGAACAGAAAATCATTTAATTAATGCGATTACATTTTTATTATTTAATTCATTTTCCTGATTTTAAATGTAATATTGGATATTCCTGCTGAGGTTGTAAGCCTCTCAGCCCCAAAAATAACACTTCAGAAACAAGGTTTATCAAACAGAAGCTCCTCTGCCTTGAGCAAGTCAAGGAAATTATTTTCTAAAGTGCTTTAGCATAATCTTATTAAACCCATAGCAGGACTTCAAAAGAAAAGGTTTCTAGATGTTTGGCTGCTAACAAGGGAAATCAGTAGCCGAGGAATTGCAGGCAGCTTCAAATGTTTGTATTGCCTAATTTCAAATTCCTTGCTTGCTTCATAAAGCTTGACACTAAGGTTTTTGGAAATTTATAACATCTGCTCTAAGATCCATGAATAAGCACATATCTCTTGTGTGTGCATTTGGAGAAAATAACATTTCATATTTCCATATGGCTCATTGACATTTATTCCTAACTAACAGGTATTCTCAGAAAAATAGTTATAACTGAATTTTGCTTTTCAGAAACCTTTCTAGATCATTATATACATTTTATAAATTATTTCTTACAGAGAGACACTGAGTATAAAGTTTCAAAAGTCAATGTGAATACTGATTTTCCATTCTATATTAAAATGAAAAGATGAATCATTATATATACAGTAATGGTTTTATTTTTTGCTTTTATGGCATTCCACAGTACCTAAAACATTATTAGAGAAATGTCAATGTGAAAGACAGGGATTGATGTTTAACCAAATATATGTCTGTGAATTAATTTTAATTATATTAAAAACAAAATTTGGATAAATGAGAAGAGTGATGTGAAAGTGAAATAGCAATAGCACTTAGACTTACATACCACTTTGAAGTGCTTTACAAACTGCTCTTTAAGCAGTTTACAGAGTCAGCATTTTGCCCCCAACAGTCTGGGTCCTCATTTGACTGACCTCGGAAGGATGAAAGGATGAATCAATCTTGAGCCTGGTGAGATTCGATCCCAAATTGCAGGCAGCCAGCAGAAGTAGCTTTCAGTACTGCATTCTAACCACTGTGCCACTGTAGCTCCACGAGATGGACTGGAAGTAAATTTATTTGCCAGTTATTAGCTATTTGTATATGTTTGTACATCATTGGCTTTGGATTCCCCTTCGCCTAAAAAAAGTGTGCCCATTTTCATCTACTGGAGCAAGTTTGGATCTTGTGGGGCAGAATCACCCATATAGTTATAGCAGTAGCATTTAGACATATATTCTGCTTCATACAATGTCAGCATATTGCCGCCAACAATGTGGGTCCTCATTTTACATTTTCCTCATTTTACCAACCTCGGAAGGATGAAAAGCTAAATCAATCTTGAGATGGTCAGGATCAAACTCCAAGATGTGGGCAGACTAAGCTGCAGTACTGCAATCTAACCACTGCTCCATTACAGCTCCTGTAAATTATGAGTACCAGTTTTCTTGCAGCCAATATTCATCCATATAAGTATGTGTTGTGGATGTGTTTGTGTGTGTGTGTTATTGCAGTAATAAATAGTCTGCAGTGCCTGTTCTGACATTGTAATGCATCATTCTGAATAGAAGAAAGGCAAGATATGGAAAAATAATTTAGAAAAGGGAAGCTTAGTATCAGATCTTTAAATGAAGGTTTCACTTGTAAATGAAGCTTTCACATTCCAAATCAGGTTTTTTGGTTAAATAATATTGTGATCCAGAAATGTATGTAGTACCCAGAGAAAAATGAAATATTTTACAAAATTTTCTGAGTAATTATCATAAAAGGGTATATGCAGGAGGTTTCTGGTAATAATAAAAAAGCAAAGAAGCATGATTCATAGGGTAAAGCTGACTAGTTCAACACTAGCCTGATTAATAGTTTTTTGTATAGAGAAAAGAGTAAAAATATTACAAAAAATGTACAATTTTCCATGTGCTTTACAAGTAGTTCACTGATTCTACTTAGTTTATCTAACACCATAGATTAATTCTTTCTGAAAGTGCAAAAGTGATTATCATCTTAATCTGCCAATTAATCTATTGTGCCTCTCACCCCAACATAATTTTTTGCAGTATACTTTTTGAAATGAGACCATATTGTCTGATTTTTCACATATGGAAATACAACTCATTTAAAGGTAAAACTATCAATATTGTGTTCTTATGGTATCTATGGGCCATTATTGATGTAAATAATACACATCACTAAAATGAAAATTATATATACTTATCAGTTAATTATGACTTTTAAAATAATCACTAGATGTATTTATTATATTGTTTTTCTTTTGCCTCTATTAAATGTTGAAGTCACACGACAAACCTCCAAAACTGTAGGAGGAAAAGCTGCAGATTTATAATACCAAACTCAATTTCATTAAAATCCACTTTCATTAGACTAAAGTTTGTCGCTGATCAGTTGTTCTTAAAATTCTTAAAATTCAATGTCTAGACAATGTCTAAAATTCAATATCTAGCTTTGCTGCCAGAAGGGTGGCTGAATATGATTTCCAGAAGCAAAGGATGCAATTCTAGGATCAATGCACTGAATTTAAATTATTATTTTTTTGCTTTTAGGGCATGCCACAGTAAACAAATCCAATCCACTGTATTTAAATTATGTGTGAGCCTATGCCACAAAGATTGGAGGCAATTGCTAGTTGCAGTCCACTGTGCACAACTTTTGTAGTGACACAGAGACTTCTAAGGAGCTAACCATAAATGGCATAATAGGATGCACTAAACAGAGTAGTTCATAGCAAGAAGCAGGGCACTGGTAGAGAGGATAATGAGATGCCAAGATTTTGCAACACATGTAAAAAGGGAATCTCTTAGACATTAGATTGTCACTATGTTCATGACTTTTTTGTGCTGTCCCCACATCCTCCCACACACCCTGGCTTTTTGCATGTAAGAAATTTATTCTAAATGTAATATTTATCTTTGTCATGTGTTTAATCATATTTCTGTCTATGCGATTTCAGCATTTGGTTTCCACAGCTCCAGCTTTTTTTTATTAAAATTTGTCAACAATCCCACAGATACATCTGTTTCCAAACTTTTTATTTTATGTAATCTGATATGTAATCTGCCTCTTAAAAGAAACAGAAGGAAACTGACAGTATGTCATTATACAGTAATTCATACCTAAAATTAAATCAGCTAGCTCTTCAAATGGATTTGTCACCATTTCAGTCTGTTAGTTCCATTTTTATGTGAAAAATTAAGATAGTTTGTATGTTAAAGGAGGAACCAAAAATGCATCAACTGTAGTTTTCCTCACAAAACCAAAAATCTAAATAAATAAACTTCAGTAAATAACATCCTCCTTTTAAAAAAGAAAATATATGACTATTTAAAGCTGACTCAAATAAACAAGTATTTGTTAAGGAGGGACTGGTGGATTTTTACACATAGGACATTCTTAGTTCAGTCATTCAAATGAATGGAAAAATCAGCCAACATATGCAAGAATTCCATGTATATATTGTGGTGCATACAAGGAGCCTGACTGGTGCCTGCTTTTGCTTATGAATAAGTTTGAGTTTCAACAAAAAATTGCTGCCATTTCTTTTTTTTTCAGACTATAATTATAACTGTTTCCTTTGCAGACCTTGCCAGTGAGGTTTGGAGATGGACAATTGTATACCTGGACAGATGGTTTGAAAAGAAAGGACTGGCATGACTATGAACGTATTCAAAAAGATGCCATGCGCTTAGGTGAGATGCTTAAGGCACTTGACCCATACATATAAGCAATTGGGAATGGGCAAGGGGAAGAAATGAGAGAACTACATTACTTACATACTTGTGAACAATGTCAAAATACAAGTATGAAAGGTCAATTTGTGTCGTGATGTCACTATGCACTTTTCTTCTTTTTCACATCATTGTGGTTTCTACTGGACATGTATGTCCCTACAGACTATGTAGTTTTGCATTAGACTTGAATAAATAGTGTGTATAGAAATATCTTCTCTGTATCTGAAATGTCATGCAAAATGTTGAATACCAAACTCAGTTTTGTGGAAATCCACTTTCATTAAATTGATGTTTGTAACTGATCAATTATTCTTAAAATTCAGTGTCTAGCCAGAAGGATTGTTAAATGTAAGGCCCAGAAGAGATGTTGGAACTGAATTTTAGTAGAAATGTTCAGTTAAGTTAGTGTGACATTCCATCTGCCATCTTGCTATTTTTACCCTCATCCACCATCCTTATGGATGCCACTAGGAATTGTCATAATTGAAATAGGAAGGAAAGTGGATCTGTTCCATTATTTAAAAGCTGAAGGTTTATCATAGCACTGTCAGTGCATATGTTTAAAAGTATCCTTTAAAGTTCTGCTCTTGTAAAAATTAAATTATTTGAATGATTTCTATACTATTCTTACTAGTTTGTTTTTAAAACTCTAAGGCTGAAGCAAAGTGACTAAAAGTCACATAGTGAATGTCTTTGCGGAGTGGGGATTTGACCAAGCTGTTCCTAGTCACAGTTCAGTATTAAACATAACTCAATACTGAGTTACATAGACATATATTTCCAAGGGTTGCCTTGTGCAATTTAAGTGAGACTTTGTTCCTGTGCTTTTGTGTTGGCCTCTAATTCCTTATTCAAATGAAGTAGCTTTCATTTGTATGGAAGTAGCAAATTTTTCTAGTGTAACTGAGAAATTGGAAACCAAGAGTTAATCTACAAATTAATGTATAGTATTGGTTATACTAAAGTGTGCTAGTTCATCTCAAAGTTTTACACATTATAACTAAACAAAGATCACAGAAACACAATAGGCTTTGTGACATATTTAAAACATAGTTAAAATGTTTATCAAATTAAGTTTGATCCTAACTGAAAAGAGTAAAAAGATGTACAAATAAGTCAAAGAATTGGCACTTTATTTTTTTGGCTGCTTATATGAAAAAAAAACATGTTTACCTTGAGATAAAGTAGTATATAACACATACTGTTTCAAGATTTTCTAAATTTAGTAACAAAGCATCCCATTAAAATTCAGGATAATCTAGAGGAAGGATGGCCAACTATTTTGTAATCAGGAATTACAATTTTGTTTTATTTAAGAGTTAGCAAGGAGAGCAATAATATTTTACAAAGTCTATTCAAAAACTTATTTCTTTGCTATACAAAATTGTATAGTTGCCTCATAAATATATGGCAGCATGAATTTCACAGTAGGATCTCAGGAGATCCGAGGACTAAAAAATTGAGACGTTTGGTCTGATCTTAAAAGTGGAGAAGGGATAGGGGATTCATTTCAGAACTAAAATGTGTAGCCTCCATTATCATTGGTTCTATTTTCTAGGAATACTAGGCATTCACCAATTTTCAGAACAGGTTGCTTATCTTTGGAACAAAGCATCAGACTAAGCTGAAAACAGCCCAGATTTATATGTATCTTTAATCCTTAATATTGTACAATGAGTTTGGATGAGTTTCAGATAATCTAATTTACTTATATTGGGATTAGCCCTTAGAGAAAGGATGAAGGAGAGTATATTTAATAGGTCTCCATTATTTTAGTGCAGGTGAGGTATCACAGCTTCAGTCTAAGGAGATGTCAATATTAACCTAAAAATGATCCTTCACTGCATCCCTGAAGGTTAACACTAATAAGAAAGGCTACATCTCTTTATTAGTAACTTGTTCAATATGCTTTCTTAAAAACTGTTCATGTTGACAGCCACTTTACAAACAAGTATGTTATACTAGCAAAGGTCAATTAAGAGTTCATTAATTGCCCCTCCCCCACACACATACAGACTATGAAAGGCCTCTTGAGCAAATCAGTTTTTAATGATCTGAGTATAATCCATTTTCCTTAATGTCCTTGCAAACAGCTGAGCTCCAGAAAACTGCAGACCTTGCAATGTGACAATATCACTTTTATTTGATCAGACTAGCTAAAGTATCTCCTTAAAAGGTCATGGCATCAAGAGTTTTGACTTCTGACCAGAAATTAATCTGATTGTTTCTGTTAGTCATATTCCATTGGCACCTACTACACTCTCAGGGATGACCTTGGCCATGGATTACCTGAAATACTGGACAAATGGTGGCTGAGGAACTCTTAACATAAATCTTGATGATGGTTCACAATTTAAAAAGTTTAAATATACCATACTTTCAAAGTTTAGCTGCATAAAATCATAAACTGATATTGGCTTTGAGATTCTCAATTAAATTTCCAAAGGAAAATTTGAGTAGTGAATTTGAATATCAGTTTTCTAGTTCCATATAATTGGCTAACTAAGAACAGAGGAGCTATATGTAGCTCCTGAAGTCTTCTTCTTGCATCAAGAAAACACTGTGGAAAATTCTGAGGCAACATGCTGAAAAAGTTGGTTTTTACTATCCTACTTCACCAAATTATGTAATGTATATTGGATTTACTTAAACAGAAACAACAATGTTATTAAACCACCAGTCTGCTTCCCTGTGGTTTTTGATCAACAAATATAATATTAAGAAGAAAAGAAATATGGCCTCTAAATTGAGCTATTTAGTAGGTTTTGGGATATGTACTGAAAAGCTTTCTCTCTCTAATTAGAATAACTTGGTTGGATCAACTCAGTTTGACAATATTATTAGGAAATTCTAATCAGACTGATAGTTTGAATCATGTCTGAGGCAACTGACATACAAGTATTCTGAATCAATTCTTCATTTGCAGAAGAATGAGATTTTTATTGAATTCCAGGAACATTTCATCTTTCTCTAGATGCTCAAGATGACATACATAGTTCTTTTCTATATTGCCACTGATTATGTCCATCATAACTAAAAAGATTAGTCTGGGATCAAGCCAAAAGTTATTCATTTCATGAATTTCATGGTCAAGTGGACTTGTGTGCCCGATGTTAGGTTTAATTAACCCTATGACAGCAATAGTAATATCAAAATGAACAAATAATAGATAATTTTTCAGTTTTCCACTTTTACCACAGGCAGGGAGGTAGGCAAGCAGACAGACAAAAAGACATATATAATGGCAATGTATGCATGAAGAAAGCAATCTGAAGATGACTATTGTCTTTGATATGTTACATTCTTTTTATTTTAATAAAAAGTATTTAATTATTTTAATAAGTTCTGCTTCCTTCCTTTACAATCAACAGTCTAAGAAAGGGGAATTTTACACACACACACACACACACACACACATTCCCTTCTAGTATATCCTTGCAGCATGTCTTTGTTAAGCATTGCTCCTTCCTTAACGTGAAAAGTTCTGATTACCCAAGCATGTGGTGAATTCCTTTCCTCTAAACATACTAGTTAGGGAGTTACTCAAAGTACAACTATTGTAATGCGACAGTTGATAAGTACTTTTTCAGACACTTATTTCTTTGCAGTTCAAAAGTCTTGGCTTTGGGAGATCACCAAGTGCCAGGTTCTTATGTTAAGTGGAAAATGGAATTTGAGCAGTTGTGTCATTGGGCAATAAACATCTTGGCTAAATAGAAGATGTACTGTGTACCCCTGGCTACAAAACCAGAATTCGTTTCAGTTAGCTGCTGAAATACAAGCCCTTTATATTGTGATAGTGTTATAATTTCATAAGACCATCCAGGGTTTCTTATCTCTCATTGTACACTCCAGACATGTATTGGACAAACTATACTGCAGGTCTTTATACTGTATGATCTGAAATGAGGATATTGGGTCTACATTAAGTCTTTCTTATTTTAAAAGATGTTCTTGTACTTTCAATACGTTGAAACCTGAGTACTGTAAATGCTAAATTGTTTTTAAAGGTTAATATGGATTTATGATATACTTTTCTTTTCATTATAGACAAAAAAAATACACAAATGACAATGTCTGTTATATAGTTACAACACTTCTAAAACTAGTATAAGTCTCACCATCACCATAATGAAATCACATATCAAAATCCAGCCAAATCCAGTCTGAACATCTGGCTGACTGTGTGATAAACCATATAATTTTCATGTAATGAAATTGCTATAGGATTACCTATAGTAATTACTTCTAGCTTAATAGATAAATAGACATTTTAATAATTCATTTTAAAAATAAATGAAGTTAAAAGTTAATGTTTGACTAAATTTTCATCAAACTAAGTTGATTCTTTATATAATACATAGTGAAAATGAAAATATATGAGGCTATCAACTGTATAACAGTCAAAATATTTTGAAGACCTTGAGGTTAATACTATTTTCCATCTAAGCCGCCCCAACTGCTGGGATGAGGAGCCACGTAGGTGGTTCCCCAGGCCTTATGGACCTGGAGCGGTTCCAGACGGAGCTGGGGCCTCTTCCCTCTTCCCTGACTCACGGCTCTGCGAGGATCTGGCGACCGCCTGGCAACGGGCTGCGTCGGAAGCCCTCGACAGGGTTGTCCCCATGCGACCCCTTACACGCCGTGGATCCCGAATGGCTCCCTGGTATTCAGAGGAGCTCCGGGAGATGAAATGCCGTCGAAGGGGTTTAGAGAGCAGGTGGAGGGCCACCCGCTCCCAGGCCGATCGAGCCCAGTTAAGAGCCCATATTAGGACTTACCTGGGACGATGAGAGCGGCGAGAATGTCTTATCTCTCCGCTCTCATAGCGTCCGCAGATAACCGCCAGCCGCCCTGTTCGGGTCACACGCTCCCTTCTTGTCCGAGGAGGGGCTGGACCCGTTGCGGGGAGGGCTGAGAATTTGGGCAATATCTGTCGGATAAGATCCGCTCGGATTCGGAGGGTTGTCCTCTGATTTGCAGTGGTTGGAGGAGCGGGATACGGGGAGTCTGGCCATTACGTTCTGGGATGAGTTCGATCCTGTTTCGAGGATGAAGTGGACGGGATTATGCGGGCCTGAGTTCCACCACATGTTTGTTAGACCCGTGCCCCTCCTGGTTGGCTTATGCGCCAGGGAGGTCCTGCGGCTGGATCGGGCAGTTGTCAGCGCTTCCTTGAGAGAGGGTGTCTTTCCCTCCGCCTTGAAGGAGGCGGTGGTGAGGCCCTCCTGAAAGAAGCCTGCCCTGGACCGACCGTGTTAGCAACTTTCGTCCAGTCCAACCTTCGCTTCTTGGCGAAGGTTGTTGAGAGTGTGGTGGCCCGGCAATTTCCGCTTTCCTGGAGGAAGCGGACTACCTCGATCCGTACCAATCGGGCTTCGGCCTGGTTTCAGCACGGAGACGGCATTGGTCGCACTGTTGGATGATCTCTGGAGGGCACGGGACAGGGGTTTTTCCTCTGTCCTGGTCCTATTAGACCTCTCAGCGCTTTCGATACCAGACCATGGTATCCTTTTTGCGGCGCCTTGTGGGGTTGGGGGGTGGGGGCACTGTTCTTTGGTGGCTCTCCTCCTACCTCGCGGGGCGGTCGCAATCGGTGTTGGCAGGGGGGCAGAGGTCGTCCTCAAGGGCTCACTTGTGGGGTCCCTCAGGGTCGGTCCTCTCCCCTCTTATTTAACATCTACATGAAACCGCTGGGTGAGATCATCCGTGGTTTTGGGTGAGGTATCATCAATATGCGGATGATACTCACTGTATATTCCACCCCAAACCAGATCAGTGATGCCCTCTCCGTGATGACTCGCTGTCTGGATGCGGTATGAATCTGGATGGACAGCAACATGCTTCGACTCAACCCGGCCAAGACTGAGTGGTTGTACATACCGGCATCCCGTTCCAGCTTAGAATGTCCATCGTTGACCATAGGGGAGTGGTGTTGCCCCTGTGGACAGGGCGAGGAACCTGGGGTCCTCCTGGATGCGGCTCCGGTTGGAGGAGCAGGTGGGAGCGTCGCCAGGGGGCCTTTGCCCAGGTCGGCTGGTTCGCCAGCTTCGCCGTTCCTGGACGGGATGCCCTGCGTACGATCACTCATGCCCTTGTTACATGCGACTCGACTATTGCAACGCTTTCTTATTTAGGACTGCCCTTGCATACCATCCGGAGACTGCAGCTGGTGCAAAATCGGCGGCGCGGGGGTGTGGGGAAGTTTCCCGTTTTCCCATGTTAGCCCCTCGGCTGCCTGCATTGGTTGCCGGTTGCTCTCGGGTGAGATTCAAGGTTTTAACTTTAACATACAAAGTCCTACATGACATGGGTCCTTATTATTTAAGGGAGAGACTGCTGCCGACATCGAATACTAACCGCCCTGTGCGAAGTCACAGACAGGGACTCCTTGGGGTCCCATCAGCCGGGCAATGCCGGCTGGCGTCCCCCGACGACGTGCCTACTCGTGCGGTCCCTGAACTCTGGAACCAACTTCCCCTGGGGGCTCTGCTTGGCCCCTGACCTCGCACCTTCGCCATGACTTGAAGACCTGGTTATTTCACCAAGCCGGGCTGTGACCTATGGGTGGGGTGTTTTAGACTTTGCAGCTTTTAATGTTTTGTATTAATTGGGACCATTAATTTAATTCTTTTTTAAATATTTATTGTGTTTGTTTTATTGTAAGCGGCCCCGAGTCTTCAGAGATGGGGCGGCATATAAGTCCCATTAATAAATAAATAATATTTATTTCTCATATTGAAATATATGGAAGTCATAAAGTTGTGTTTCTCCAGTGTGTTTAGTCATTATCATCTTCCCAAATCATTTTTTTGGAGAAATTTTAAAGTAATAGATCAGTTAGTTGCTGAGTTAAAAACAGCTGATTAATCAGCAGTTTACACAGCAATTCTGTGGGTACCCTGAAATTAAATGTATGTAACTTAAATTATGTGTTAAAAAATTATTAATTCTTTTTAAATAATTATTTTTTAAAAGATAATTTTAAAATAATTTAAATTATATCTAAATTTTGTTTGTAGATGAGGTTAAATCCTATTAAATGCAGTGGAATCTTTTTTCTACATATATATAGGATTACAATGTACAATTATCAAATCTTTTTGACATAAGATGAATTATATCAATTATTTTATTATAATGATCCTAACTTATATCATCCATTAATATTTGTTATTCATTAATCATAATATGATGCATGGTTACATGTTGCACTTACGTTTTTTATTTTTGATAAAATGTACATAGTTGCCCATCCCACATATGTGACTCTAGTCGGTAAACGAGGTTGAAAATGATTAATACAACAATAATCAAGAAAACAAAAAAACATAACAAAAAACATTGCAAGCATCAAAACAGCAAAACTATAATTATAATTAAGTATATAACCATAATTAAGTATAAAACCATAATTTGTGGAAAAGCAGAATCACTTTTCCCCTAACTGCTTTTCTAACTTACAGTTCCATGTCCACATTTCTGGATAGGTAGATGGCAAAGCCATGTTTTTAGCTCCTTCTGGAATGTCAGCAAGTTTGGGGCCTATCTAGTCTCAGGGTAATGATGCTCCAAAGGACAAACATCAATGGTAGAAAAGATTTTCCTCTTATGCCCCTCATATTACATTCCTTTGTGAGCAGAACTTCAACATGCCTTTTCTGCTGCACCTGATAGGACAGGTAGCAATGATTAGGAGGAGACTGTTCCTCAAATAATTCAAATAAATCCCATGCCATTCAGGACTTTATAGGTCATTACCAGCATCTTGAACCCTGAAGTAAACTGGTAGCCAATCTAGCTTGTGGAGGAGAGATGCATTGGTCTAAGTGTACACATAATTGCCCACACTGCCACATTTTGCAGCATGTAAAATTTCCAGATGTTTTTCAAGGGCAGCCCTATGTAGACATATTACAACAATCTTTGTGGAATCATGTGATGAGCATAGGCTTTGTGGCCAAAGTGGGGGCAACTGGTGCATAATGTGAAACTGATCAAAAGCACTTCTAGTCCTGCCTGCCACTGCTCATCCATCAAAGAAAGGCTCTCTGATTGCACAATGGCTCAGTCTGTTTCTTTTTTTAAAAAAAGGTTATATATAAGATATAAGCTAACAAGAAAAAGGAAAGAAAAGGAAGTGTGTGTGTTCACAAAGACATAAGTACTTGAATGATTTTGAGATAAAAAATTAAAAAGCACACACATTATAAAAAGGCATTCTGATAGCCCCTCCATCTTTCTCTTCTTCCTATCTCACCATCCCTCATCTCTAATTAATACATGGAAATTTTTATACTTTACTTATATATCATTACATGCAAAATACTGCAGGTTAAAGGAAATTCAGGGGGAGGGAGATTGTGTGTTTTTGTAGATTTCATTCTGAACAATTAACTTGATAATTAGCATACCTGGCAATGGTACTAATTTGTCTGATAGCCTGACATTTTTATGCTATTATACATCTGTACCAACATGAGGGAATAATATTCCTTTCTTGGCTCACTAATTCTTGGTTTTCTTGTTTTTTAAGTCAAGAATCTTTCCTTCCCTCTTCTTTGCTGTGCTTCAGGTACTTTTGCTGTAATTCAGTGGCATAGCATTTGTCTGGCAAGCATATGGTCTGAGGTTCAATTTTCTGAATCTCAGAATGAATGCATCCCACATTTACAATCAGTGTGGATAGTACAAGAGATGAATCAGTCCTTTGACATGACATAAGGAAATTTTGTTAGGATATTCTACCACACGCTTAGAATCATAGGAATTACTACACTATTTAATTTCAGGAGACATTAACTTATTGAGAATAAAATTATCAGTTGACTCACACAAGCATTTATTTCTCTCTTCTCTCCAATACCGTGTTGTAAACAATTGGATTATAAAATAACAAGCTGATATTCCCTTGCTGAATAGCAACAAATATATATGTTGGTTTCATACTTGGAGGTAACACCATCTCTTATAAAATTGACACAAGGCAGTCAGGAATATAAAAATGTATGGGGTATGGGGACAGCAGATAGACATCTCTTTAATAATTCTGGAATAGGAGGCTGAACCCAAGGGAGGGGTCAAAAGTGTCATCAGTCTCAAGTCCCTTTGTGCCCACAAGAGATCTTGAATTCCATTGACTTATCTACTGCCAACTCCCTGTGGCTTAGATTCAGATTCATATAGTGTGCTTTAGCAACATATATATATATATATATATATATATATATATATATATATATATATTTGTTTTCATAGATTTTCATGGGTAAAGGTATGTAGGTCTTGGTGTATTCGGGTCTTGTCCCGTGTAAGATTGAGAATACCTTGGCGACGTGTTGACGATGATCCCACGCCATCTTCAGGCTGGTGCTTTCGGCCGTGCCTTGCCAGCAAAGCATGATCTGAGCTGATCTCTCTATAAATACTGGAGGGGAGGTGTGGTGTGCTGGCTCTGCTGTAAGCGGGTTGGTTGGCTGTGTTGTTGGCTGTGTTGTCACTTCTTGAATGGTTGATGGAATTGGTGTTTGCTGATTGGTTGGCTGTGTGTTGTTGCTTCTTGATTGGTTGATGGAGTTGATGTTTGCTGATTGGTTGGCTTTTTCATAAGAGCCTATGTGGCTGAGGTAGTGCTGTGAGTCCTTCAGCCTTTTGTGTTGTAGCTACCTGGCTGTGTGATGACCTTCTGAGTTTTATTGTTGTGACATCCTGGGTCTTGTGCTGTTATCTCCTGGGTCGTTGTCTGTGTTGCAACCTCCTGAGGTTTTGTGTTGTAATCTCCTGAGTTCCATGATGTAGTATCCTGGGTGGGAGGCTGTGATGTGACATTCCGGGCCTTGGTTTGGCTCCGAGTTTGAGTTCTGGCTATGTGTTTATAGCGTGTGTCAGTTTGCTTAGTTTGGGGGTCAGAGGGGGGTGTAGCAGCTGGAGTTGCAGCTGTGGTCTGGTTTCTGGACAGTGGTTGCCTTTTGTCTGTGGGGTGGGCTTGGGTTTGAGTCTGGTGAGCTCACCCCACAGACAAAAGGCAACCACCGTCCAGAAACCATCACAGCCTTCCACTCATCATGGAACTCAGGAGATCACAACACAAAACCTCAGGAGGTTGCAACACAGACAACGACCCAGGAGATAACAGCACAAGACCCAGGATGTCACAACAATAAAACTCAGAAGGTCATCACACAGCCCACTACCCAGGTAGCTAAAACACAAAAGGCTGAAGGACACACAGCCACTACCTCAGCCACACAGGCTCTTACAAAAAAGCCAACCAATCAGCAAGCATCAACTCCATCAACCATCAAGAAGCAACAACACAGCCAACAACACAGCCAACCAATCAGCAAACACCAATTCCATCAACCAATCAAGAAGCGACAACACAGCCAACAACACAGCCAACCAACCCGCTTACAGCAGAGCCAGCACACCACACCTCCTCCAGTATTTATAGAGAGAAGGCAGCTCAGATCATGCTTTGCTGGCACAGCACGACGAAGCACCAGCCTGAAGATGGGAGTGGGATCTCGCAAACGTCACCAAGGTATTCTCAATCTTACACGGGACAAGACACCAAGACCTACATACCTTTACCCGTGAAAATCTACGAAAACATATATATATATATGCTGAGTGTATTCGGGTCTTGTCCTGTGTAAGGTTGAGAATACCTTGGCAACGTTCGACGTTCAATTGGAATCTCATCCGTCATCTTCAGGCTGGTGTCTTCAGCTTCGTTCTCCTGGACTTTTGATTTCCTGCATTTGACATGGACCTTTTGATTCATCTTTTTATGGATAGCTTCTTAAGTGACAGCTGCAAACTTTCCACTGAGTATGCCACACATACTATTTTCACAATAGAAAGCATACGGAAAGAGATGTATAATATTTTATGGAGTATGCACAGGATAGTTAGGGGTAGCTTCAAGACAACATTATTCAGTCCTGAGAAAAAGAAAAGAATGAGAAAGATAGTCAAAATAACTTTGATTTAATGTTGTCTTATATAAAATGGTCTGAGAGAAACTTTCAAGATTTTGCTGTTCTTCCTTATTACAATTAAAAGCATTCCTAGCATTTTCCTTTTTCTTGATCTTGCCTGTCTCAAGGATCTGACAATCAGAAAGAGCAATCAAATGAACTCCTCAAGAACAGTAGGAACTTTTCTTTTTCCTGCCAACAATCTTCCAATTTTGCTTCCAAAGCTGGTTCTTTGGCAGTGCTGCTCCTGAATTGAATGGAAGTACTTAAGGAGCGCTTAAACGCTAAGGGACCACTTAAGACAGCTTTTGGACACTCATTGGCTTAAGCAGGCCTGGGTTTCATGTTTTTTTGTTTTGTTTTTTGGTTTTTTATCTTTAAAAGTTGACCAGCTGGTTGAATGTTTATTTATTTTTATTTTTATTTTATTCACATTTATATGCCGCCCTTCTCTGGAGACTCAGGGTGGCTTACAATCTTTGGAGCACAACCCAATGTACTCAGCAATAGCCTTCATTCTATTGTATATGCCTGCTTATTACTAGGGCTTTTGCCCACTCCCCCAGCGGCATTTTTACAAAGTCAGCTTATTGCCCCCAACAATCTTGGGTCCTCAATTTACCTACCCCAGGAGGATGGAAGGTTGAGTCAACCTTGAGCCTGGTGGGAGTCGAGCCTGCACTAATTGCAGGCAGCTGGAGCTAAGTGCTAGGTGTTTAACAGCCTGCACCACCAAGGCTCCATAGTAAACATTATCTGTTTTTCTCTTTCCCTTTTTTTGGAAAAGTTGTTCTGAATAACTTTTGCTTTTTTGTAAGGAAAACACCACATATTCTGGGGTAATAAAAGTGTTTTCAAGTGTTTTCACTTGATTTACATTTATATTGGACTCACACTACAGGGTTTTTACATTTTAATAATTTGTAAGATGTTTATTTTTTAAATCTTTGAATTTTGGATCACAATATCCATGAAATATCTGTGTTGTTTTTTAAGCTGTTTTTCATTCTGAAGATTCTTTTGTTCTTTTGCCTATCATTGCCAAGTTACACAGAGCAACAATGTAACAATTACATAGGAGCAAATGTGGCTGATATTTGAAAAAATACTGTTTGATAATATGCAATACTTTTTAAAAGTTTGATGAAATGACAGTGGTTGTGAAAATATTCAGATGCATCTAACTACAGATAAATTAGACTCACAAAAGGAACGTGTTCTGAAAGCAGTAGATTCACTGGAAAGAAATATGATCTTTACAGAATTAGAATTTGCAGACTTAGAACTGAGTTTATCCCACACCCTTCTCTGAAGTTCAAACCTGCAATATTTTATTGTAGCAGAAACCTGACAGAGTGATAATTGATAAATTGGTTTTACATAAGAAGATTGAAGAACATTTGGGAATGGATTTATCACATTTAATTGCAAAATAACTGGATTTTTGGGTGAAGATAGACCAACTTTGGAAGTTGGACTTACTATATTTAACCAGAGAACAATTGATAAGAAATAGCATTAAGAATAGGCTCAACATTGATATACTAAGCATCAGTGAAGTTCATTGGACTGTGGTTTCTTCAACTCCGATGGTCACATTATATACTATTCTGGCAATCACACTAACAGAAGAAGAGAAGCGGGTTTCATACTGCATTAAAAAGTGGGCAGAACTATAGAAAGTTTTTGAACAGTCAGTGATAAGGTAATGGCAATACAGATCAATGGAAAACCTCACAACATGACAATTCTGCAAATTTACACTCCCACTGCACGGACTCAGCAGTAGAGAACACCTAACAATTCTATGCTGAAATTAAAGAAACAACAACAAATTAGTGAAACAACCATCAAAGAAAACAATGCTGTTAGAGATTTCATTGCTGAAGTGAGAAAAATGGAGAAAACAGGGATAATGGGCAAGTTCGGCCTTGGTGAATGAAATGAAGCAGGAGAACAACTGATTCAGCTATGTCACAAATAATAGCTAAGCATAATGAACACATGGTTTGAATAACCCAAACAATGTCTTCACCAAATAGTGAACATTGAAAACAAATTGACTACATATTTTGCCAAAAAAGGTGGAAAAGTTCCATCCTCGCTGTGAAAATGTTGCCTGACATAGATCATAAGTCAGTTGCCAAGGTAAAGTTCAGATGCTACAGTGTCAAATGGCAACCCGTGATTCAGAGATTTGACATTGAGAAGATTCACCCGGCATATGCAGTCGAAGTTAAGAACAGATTTGAACCGCTTAACATCACAAAAAGAAGTAGGCCACGAACATATTACATACAAGAAAACAAAACAAAAGAAATTGGTCAGATGTATATCAGAAGTACAACAGAAGCTGCAGAAGAGAGAAGGAAAGCAAAAGCCATTGGTGATAGGAAAGAAATACAAAGCTTAAAAGCAAAATTCCAAAGAGAGGCAAGAAAAGATAAAGAAAATTACTGGGCTAAGCATTGTAAGAAACTAGAGGAAGCTACCATGAGAGGTCATACAAGAGAGTGTTTCACCTATGTAAAGAAAGCCAGAAATCTCTTTATGGCAAGAAAGGCTGTGGTCAGAGGATGTGATGGGCAGGAGTTGCATGACCAACAAGCAATCAGAGAAAGATGGCAGGAATATACAGAAAAACTTTAAACAAATGGGGGGGGAAAAGGCTAAGCCATAAAAGGGGAAGCTGACCTATCAGAAATGGGATCAGATATCCTGGAGGAGGAAGTATAATCTGTAAGAGTAAAGAGAGCAAGTCTACTGTAATGGTTAAGGCATCAGGCTAGAAACTGGGGGTTCATCACTAGCTGGGTGACCTTTGCCCAGTTGCTCTATCTCAGCTCTTGTGAAAAGACAACAGTAAACCTATTCTAAAAACATTGGCAAGAAAGATGCAGGAACTTGTCTCGGACTTGAAAAAAAGAAAAGAAAATCCAAAATAAAAGCTTATTCACAGCTGAAATGAAGTGTGCTTATGTTATGTTCAAGTCCAATGTTTTTTTAATCACCACTGCTATGGCATAGACCTTAGCTGAATGCATTATCTTTCATTGCTTCTTTAAAAAGTTAATGTCAGCTAATTTTTCAATTATTAAATTTATGTGCTGCCCATTTCCTTGATAAGGTGACTCTGAGTGGCTTACAATAACTGTACAACTGTAAAATAAGGTTCTATTTTGCTACTAAAGTATATGCATTACCCATGGTTTTCCTTGACAAAAAAGTACTGTAACTATAGGAAAGTAGATTTAATTATATTGATTGATCATCTTCTGTATTTTTCTTAACACTTTGGAAGGAAAAGCTGCCTCATCACATTTGTGGTCAGTTCCTCATCTCTTAAAGTAGCCATACCCATCCTGTATTCATATAAACGGTTAGTCCATTCTGACTCTAATTCTATACCATTAAATACAAAAATAAGCGTTCCACCTTTCCAGTTAGCATTTAACATTGATAACAAACTACTGGAGCAAAACTTCTTTCAAGAAACTTAACTTTCTGGCTTTACAATACTGTACAGTATATTTCAAGAACTGTAATAAAACGGATTACACCAAAATTCTATTGCTTTTCCTATCCATCAGTATGTGTGTGGTATGTGTAATACACACACACACACACACACCCATACATACATATACACACAGTTTTACAATATTTTTAATGCCACAGAATACTTAAGCTTTGATTGAACAGTTGTATTTAGGAAAAATAACACAGACAAATTGTTACAATACTTCTGTGTAAAAATAAGTCTTAATATAGTAGGCCAAAATTCCTACCTGTCATTCCTTACTTTCCTGCTTAAGAAGGGGAAAAATTCACCTCATGATATAGAATGACAGCTTGAGAATTGTCAAGTTCGTGTTTGACTTGGGACAGACTTGCCACATTCTAATTTACAGAAAAACTGCTAACCGTTTCTGAGATCTCGTTCATCCCTGATCACATTTTGATTTAATACTGTTTCAGGGAAAGGTGAGCAAGGAAAGCCATATCCTGTCACAGAAGAAGAAAGTGATGATTCTGCTTATCGGGAAAATGGTTTCAATATTTTTGTAAGCAACAATATAGCCTTGGAACGATCACTGCCAGACATTCGACATCCTAAGTAGGTACACTAAGTTTAATTATTATTACTTTCATTTAATATCTTTGTACTCACTTTCTTACATAGAAGCATCTGAATCAATGGAAGGTGAGAAATGGTGTAAAGTTGTTAATGTTAAATGTTTCTTCTTCTATTTATAGTTTTTATAATGCATAAGAAAAATTTTCATTCCTTGGTAGGCCGCAGACAAATGTCAGACAAATGTCCCCCAAAATAATTAATCCAGGAACACAAGGCTGCGCTGCCCACAGGCCCACCCACCCACTGGCCCTCACCCTTCAGGCGAGTGCAAACCTGCAAAAGCAGCATAGCCCTCGCCAGCCAGGACAAGGTGATGGTGCTGTTGCAGCAAGAGAGGGCTGGTGGCACAGGCAGGCTGAAGCAGCAATGGAGATAGCCGGAAGGTGCAGGAACACTGTGCTACTTGCATTTTTGTGGCAGTCCTGCACCCTCCAGCTCACCTCTCCTGGCTTGGGCTCTTCTTTGATGGCCGTGGTCTGTAGGAATGGCCCAGGGCAGGAAAAGTACCGGCTGGTGGTGGTGGGAGGTGGCGGAGTGGGCAAGTCTACGCTCACCATCCAATTCAGAGGTCCAGAATGGGGCAGTATCAGTTTTCTCTTTCTCTCAGTGCTCTGCTCTGCTGCCCTCCCCACATGGCCCCAGCCATCGCTGCCCAGGAAAAGCGAGGAGAAACAGCTCTCACTGGGGTGAAAGAGTGGACATTGAAGAAGGCACAGGCAAGAGAAGATGGAAACAGCCACCTTTGAAAAGCGCCACCTTCTGTTGCCTGTGCCTTCCGATCTCCGCTCTTTTGCCCCAGCGAGAGCTATGTTTCTGCTCTCTTTCTTTTCCTGTGTCTTGCTCAGGCAGCAATGGATGGGACCATGGGGGGAGGGCAGCAGAGACATCAGGGTTGCTCTCCCTCCTCAGCAAGCCAGGGCTGGAGGAACACGACGAAGAATTGCAGGCGAGCACTGGAGAAATGTGTGTTGGAAATGCCAACACACATTTCCAGCACATTCTCCTCTGTCCTGAAGTAGGATTGAGTGAGGGGAAGGAAACAGGGGGAAGGGTTGGAGGGAAGGAGAAGCCTGACTGGCTCTCCTTTGGCATGGGGTGGGGTGGGGAAAGACCAAATGCCCAGGCCAAAAGAGCACTGAGGAAGACGGCCTCCTAATAACCAGCCTGTTTGTGCAGGTGAGAGCTTTGTTGGGGTCGACACCCCCCACTTCAACCTCCACGTAGGGAGGGACCCTTCTCTGCTTGGAAGCAGCAGGAGAATCCTGGATCTGAGCCTTGGGGGGGTGGGACTCTTCTTGTGTGTAGGCTGAAGGGGGGGTGTTGCCTGCTTATTAGGAACCCGTCTTCCTCAGCGCTTCCAGCCCGGCCCTCCTCCCCTCCCCCAACTCCAGGAAGCCACACCTGGCAAAGGAGAGAGAGGTTTCGTCCGACTTGGGGGAGATATGAAATGACAGGAGACCAGATTGGGGGGGGGGGCTCTGCTTTCCTTCCATTTGAAGGGGAGGCAGTTCCTCCCCATCCAGATCTTCCCAGCCTCCAGGCCCCTCTTTCTTCCCAAAGGATGAGAGAGGCTCCTCCTTTCCCTTTGCTCTGCCCCACAATTATGATTAAGCATTTATGATTTTGTTATAATTAAATAAGCACATATATATATATATATATATATATATATATATATATATATATAAAAAATTTTAATATTAAATTTATATTTAATATAAAAAATAAAAAATTATATTAAATATATTATCTTTTTTAAAAAAAATCATATTAGTGGTCCTCGGGATTTAAAAGTATAAGTTTGGTGGTCCCTGAGGTCCTAAAGGTTGGCGACCCCTAATCTAATACAAGGGAATTGTGAAAGTTTTGTTCACATACAGTATATTAATGGCAGAATATAGGAAATACTAGTAGCAACCTGAGCCCATCTTTCACTGCATTGAAATATACAAAGTTCTACTCTGGATTGATCAACAAAAGACACAAATTAATCAAATACATTTATTATCTGTTTAATAATTGCCCAGAAAGTCTAAGAAGCTATTATTATGTTGTCCTATTGATTTGATTTGTACTTCAAGATGTGATCTGACTCAGATATGTTTCAAATTATCCAATACCTAAATTACTAGGAAAGTGTCACAGAATCCACTGAATTTTCTGCATTTACCTGTCTGTAGAAATAAAAGTAAATCTATTGAAAAATAAATATAGAAAATTCAGAGGACCCTTGTGGCATTTTCCTAGTAATCTAGATGTGGAATACAGTGGTGGGCTGCTGACTGGTCGCATTGGTTTGAGCAAACCGGTAGTTGTGATCACTGGCTGGGGCTGCCCATCCGCCCCTGCGCTATCCTTTCCATATATAACTAACTTTCTGGCTTGTTCCCCCTGCCCACGCTGCCCAGCTGAGTTCTGCACTGGCCCTGCTATACTCACCGGAGCTGCCTGAGTAGATTAGCTGCATGTTTGAAGCTGCGTTACAGCCTCAAAGAGGTGCACGCTCACAACCAGCAAACCGGTTGTTAACATAAGTGCAGCCCACCTGAATATGTTCAAATAGATTTGAGTAAGATGTTGTTGGACTGCTCTTGCTTGATTTGAAGAGGACAATATTTCACAGAATCTCCTTGAAGTAATGGCATAAATCAAAACCAGCATCTCTGCCTTTTTTAGTCCAGATGTTTCAAAAAAATTGTTAACCATCTGAGATTGAAATTTGTAGAGATACTCATAATCAAACTGAATAGACAGAGTCTTAATCCAGTCCATCCCCAGGTTTGAAATATGTGAAGTACCTTCTTGACATCCAAGGTACAATAAACAGAGTAGATTCAAACAAACGGCCACAGTTTTCAGGAAATTGAATACAAACTAGTCAGGACAGACATATGGATACACCTTATTGGACTGTCATGGAAAATATCTGGTGGTTGACTACTTACAGGTAAATACATACTAGTATCTTAAATGAAAGTATTTAACTTTCATCCAAACATAACCAGGACTGATGAGCCCTGATTGTTGGCCCAGAGTTCTTAGTTTCCATCTACTTCTCCATACATTTGATTCTGCTTTGTCCTTTCTGTTCTTATGTAAAGCCAGTGAAGCTCTTATGCATTCAGCAGTCAAGATAGATTAGGGCCAAATCTACAAGTGATGAGTTATGAAATGGCTGGGCATGCTTCCACAGAGTACTTCTCCATGAAGCCAATTGTGTTTGGCTCTTATCCTGCTCTTCTTTCTTAATGATATTTCATACTATCAGAGCACCAACGATACTCTACTTATAAGTTTCACTGAAGTATATTGGGGATAGATTGATGGCAGACTTTTTTAAATAGAAGAAAATTATACCAGTCCTAAACCATTCACATAGTAGCTTTTAATTGTGATGAAAAGATTAGATAGGAGAATTATTATAACAACAGCAACACCACAAGTTGAAAAATAATTTCAGTCCTAGCCTGCATGATCACAGTAGAGCTTGTGGTGATTTTTACGATAGATGTTGTAAAATTGCTGTGGGAGAAGAGCAGGATTGTGATGCATTTTTTTTGCAAGTTAGAAGAATAGTTTGTTCATTTGTTTGTTTGTTTGTTTAAGTGTCCCAGTCTTTCAGGCATTTTCTTCACATTTTAGGGCTTAAATTTCCAGAATTCCAATTGTTGGACCACAATTTTGGGAGTTGGAAAAGTACCAGATTGGGAAAGACTGATAAAAGTTTTTATTTTCAGTTTTTAAAGATGCTTATTTAAAATTTTAAAACATCAAATGTTCTTTCAAGCAGAGAAAGTGTGAAACCTTGAAAATCCATGTATTAATCTCTAAACACTTTCAAATGATCAATGGAACAAATTAACAGCATTTTATCTGATCTATCAATTTTAAATATTTTGGTTTTGGCTGGGAAAACTAATTCAAATCACCTGAAATTATCTACAGCAGTTCCCTTTGGCCAAGAATGCTTCTACTTATATGGGATTTTAATACCTAATTATAGAGTATTCTATTGCATTGTTGGCATGATTTTTTTTTAAAGCAGTGAATAATAGCTTTGCTCTGAAAGGCTATTCTGATTTCTACCTGTGTTCAAAACTGTGCCAAGTGAAACAGTATAAAAAATCATTTGAGACACAACGAAGCTGAACTGCCACATTCTCCTATTGTATTAATTGAACTATTCATACAAATTTGATTTTTGCCAACTGATAGCCAGACATTTCTTAAGAGACCCCAGAAATAAGGTGTTATCAGTGCTGACTTAATGGGAGCATTAACATTTTGGTTCTTGTTCTTCCATTAACATTTTTATTTCATGAACCTAGTACAGAATAATAGAGTTGGAAAGGAACTTGGAGGTCTTTTAATCCATCCCCTTCTCAAGCAGGAGACCCTATGCCATTCCAGACCAGTGACTGTCAAGTCTCTTCTTAAAAGCCTCCAGTGATGAAGCACCCACAACATCTGAAGGCAAGCCATTCCACTGGTTAATTATTTTTCGTAAGAAGTAATTTTCTTTAGTTTTAGCTTCCATGGCTTGCCAAGGGCACTGTCATTCTCAGGCAAGACCTGAATTTGTAGGACAACTTCTAACTGAAATAAAACCCACAATTCACGGGTCTATTCCTGTATTGTCTTATGTTTTGGTTTATTTTATTTTATTTGTTCTAATAAAAGGCTGTTTAGGTGGATCAAAAATATTGTACAAACTTAGCTTCTGCAGTCCTATGTACAATATTTTGATGAAGGCTGTATGTTTAGGCTGATGTCATACCACAGAATAAATTTGGGGCCAATTACCCACTTCCCTGGCATAACAGATAGATATCTGCCTGTATTTCTCAGCATTAAGGACACTATTGATCCTGACCAATTCTATTTGCAGAAATACTGCCCCAAACTTGCAAGGAACCTCCATCATGCTTCACTGTTGCCTCATTATTTTACTGCTCCCTAGCCCTTCAGCATACAACCAACTATTTCAAAATTTGACTCATCGGTCCAGAGAACCTGATACCATTTTTCTTGCACCCCAGTTATTTTTCATGCATAGTTGAGACACTTAGCCTTGTTTCCACATCACAGGTATGGCTTTTCTTTCATGAAGACCACTTCTGGCCAGACCTCTCCAGACAGTACATGGGTGAACCTGGTCCCACTGGTTTTCACCAGTTTTGTGCTGATGGCACTGCTGGACAACTTCCAATGTTGAAGGGAAGTAAGCATGGTGTGTCTTTTATCTGCTTCATTAAGTTCATTCTTGGCCATTGAATCTGGTCCTCAGTGTTGCCCGTTTCTTTGTACTTTTTAAAAAGAACTTGAACAGAGCATCTTGAAATCCCCGGATGCTTTGAAATTTTTGCGTGGGAGAGACCTTGCTGATGCAGTATATCCAGTGGTAGGATTCAGCCACACTATCAAAGTAGATCCTGGGCGCTGCACTACAGTGTAGAACTAGGCAATGGAGCAGCCGGCATGAGGGAAGGAGGAGGCCGCTTTTCCTCTTTCTTCTCCCTGCTCTTCCTCCTTCCCTCATGCTGGCCACTCCTGTTTCTCCATTGCAGCGCATTGCCCAAGATCCACTTTGATAGCTGGGTGGTGGTAATTTAACAACCGGTTCTCCCAGGGTCAGGTTAGCCATCATGAGAGGCTCATCCTGCATGTGCAGCGGAGCTGGAGGACAGGAATGGGCCATGCCTCCCATGATGGCCAACCTGACCCTGGGCTAATAGGTTGTTAAATTATTTGAACCCCACCACTGAGTATATCTGCCTTTGGTCTTGTTCATATGCCCTGTTTTGCCATGGTGTATGACAGGTGACAGGAAGCTGTCTTTCATGACTTCACCTTAGTAGCAGAGTTTGGCTGCTCATCGCCCAGTTTAAAACATCCTGCATAGCTGTTTCTGTTTCAGTTAATGACTGTGTTTCAACCTATATATAAAATTGATCATCATTATCATCTGCTTGTTATAATGTTTAATCATATACTGACTCTAATCCTACAAAATCCCTGACTTCGTGCAAGTGTAAGAATTGATGCTATTTTGAAGGCAAAGGGTGGCCCTGCAAATACTGATGTGGATTTCTCTTCTGTTCATTTACTTTCCATGTTGTTACTTGATCAAAACAAACAATTAACATTTCTATTTCTGAAAGCGTTCTTAATTTACAGCATTTTTGCACAACTGCCTAACCCTTTTGCACAGTACTGTGTATTCGCTGACACTTTATTTAAACTAAATTTGTGATTGCATGAACTCTCTAGATGCCATAAGATACATAGGTGGAGGGGGGGTTAGAAGCCATATGATTAAAAAATGAAAATTTTACCCTGTTTGCATTACTTGTCTTCAAATATGGTTAGTATATGAAGAGCAAGCTTGAGAAGATGGAGCACTGCATGCTGTTCCTGCCACATAACTCCACATGTTCCACCTCTAAACTAGTTGGATAGAATTATTGAGCAAAGAAATCTGCTTCTCCAGTCTAAAGACATGGTGGAGAAAACATTTTTTGAATAATTGTGTGTGAGCGTCCATTTTTATAATGACATGAAGAATTCAGTCAGCCAAGCTATTCCTGTGTGTCACATTTCCTTTAGTTTCCAGAAGTCTTCAGGCAGATTGTCATGTCTAGGGGCCTTCAAGTTCTTCCTTCTGGTCACAACATTGTTGACTTCTTCTTCAGTTATGAGTGGAATTGTTCCATGGGTTGGTATGCCTTCTGGAATTGGTGGATATGGGAATTCAATGTTGGAATTCAATGTCTTATGCAACCTTTTTCTGTGGTTTGGCCAGTCAGTAAATGTCTTTTTCACCTTCCCTCACCTCCAGGTAATCATATAGGTCTTGGTAGTGTTCTGCCCTGGCTTCAGCAATTGGTCTCTTGGCTGCTCTTTTGGCGGTTACATATTCTGTCGATTCTCTTTGGTCTTATCTGCCTGCCATTTCTTGAAAGTTTGCTTCTTTTCCTGCACTTTCTCCTGACCTTGTTCAGTCCACAGCTATGCTTGTTTGACAATATAACAGTGACTTGATTTTGTATCGCTGAGGATTTCTATGCAGAGGTGTATTCAGCAGGTTCTGACTAGTTCTGGAGAACCGGTAGTGGAAATTTTGAGTAGTTTGGAGAACCGGCACATACCACCTCTGACTGGCCCAGTCCCCATCTATTCTCTGTCTCCAGAGTTCCAACTGATCAGCTGGCTCTTCTTTTGTTACCCTGCACAGGAGAACAGAGCTGGAAAGCAGGTTAATGAGGTGGGGAGGGAATGGGATTTTGCAGTAACCTTTCCCCTGGAGAGGGGAAGGAATGGAGATTTTACAGTATCCTTTTCCTGCCATGCCCACCAAGCCTTGCCCACAGGACCAGTAGTAATTTTTTTTAATCCTACCACTGTTTCTATGGAAGTGGTGATGACAGAGTCACAGAGTGTTGACCAGGTGATGTTACTTGTAGCAGCACTAATATGTGGGAATATGATTTTTCTGGTCACTGCTTCTTTGTGGTCCTGCAACTTCTACCATTTGGAGGCCTGTGGTGCTGTTCATTCTCTCATGGTCTTTTATTTTTCTGTGACAAGCAAGTTGTGTTGTGGGGCAAGAAAATCAGAGGGTATAACCTTGGTGTTGCATACCATGGGAAGGTCACGTCTTCTCAAGAGAATAAAATTGATCTGACTGCTATGTCTGTCACTAATGAAGGTAATGAGATGGCCTGGACATTCTTGAAAAATGTGTTGCAGATCACGAGATCATTTGCTTCTGTGAAATCCAGGATTTGAAATCCATCTTCATTGCGGTTTCTATAACCTTTGTTCCCATGGCATTGGTAGCCATCTCAATTGCTTCCCATGTGGCCATTCAAGTCACTGCGGAGGAGGAGCAGATCTTCTTCAGGTCAGGCACAGATTTTAGTCTGTAGTTCATTCCAGAACTGATCCTTGGTGTCTTCATCAAGTCCTGTTTGTACAGACACAAACCAACTAAACTGTACTATTCCGCTTTAAAGCTGATTTAGAAACCAGTTTTTGTCCAGTTCTCTGGATTTACAGGTGAGTTAAGTTTTATATTAGCATTTTAATTTCCAGTTTAATACAGAAATATTATATAATGTTTGTACCTTCTAAACCAGAGTTATCAAACTTCCGGCCTGTGGGTCGGATGCATCATGTGCTGGCCACATCCATGCCCAGTGTAGCGAAGGGCGAAAAAGTTCTGATATGTCATGTGATGCCACTGTGATGACATGAACTTGATACCTCTGGTCTAAAAGCTTTGAGGCAGTGCACTACCATCATTGATGAAATTATGTTCATTTGTCCCACCCTTACTAATGGTACAGACCTGTCAAATGATTGTGCAAATTACTAGTTATCACTGCTTTATCAAGTTCAGCTGACAAGGCTAGATTGAAAAAGAAATCTTGTTTGGCTGTAGCTAACTCCCAAATATTGAATACTTTGACAGAATGAGACAATTACTATGTAAATCTTTGCTTGAAATGTTTTAGGCTGGTATTTTTCTGTGGCATACTGGTCACTGGATTGATGTCAGGTAGCATTCTAGTTTCTCTGATAAAGAAAAGGTCAGCTCTTTCTCTCTGTGTCTGTCTTTAAAATACCCACTACTAACAATAATTACAAAAACTGTCAAAAATTGAATGGAAAATGGAAACTTTCATTATCTCTTTGTTTTGACTTTGAAAATGGAGGTGGGGTTACTTTATTGTTTTTGAATTCCTGTACTTGTCATTTATTCTCTATTTCCTAAAGGTTTTGTAGACAACATATCTCCCTTGTGATTTATTTGTTTTAGGTTAGTTTTTATCCCACTCTTTATTTCATACACCTCCATCCTATTTTTTCCTTATCTTGTGAGGTGAATCGGGCTGAGAAAGAGTGACTGCCTCAAAATCACCCTGCTGGCTTTTATGTCTGAGGCAGGACTAGAAATCACAGACTCCTGATTTCTAGTCTGGTGACTTAACTACTAGATATACTTGGCTCTTTTATGTATTTTTTTCCTTTTTACTATATATGCTTTTTAAAGCAAGAAAGGCATTTTTAAATCTGTTGATATGTACAACAGATTTAAATGATGGTAGAGGTAGTTGATCTCCCACTAGTAACTCATAACAAGCATAAAATATTATTGCTGTAACAATGGAGTCAAACAAACTTCAGTTTCTTTAATTGACCTTTTTAATAAACTCATTGAAATGGTCCCAACCCTATTTTACCATTTAAAAAGCTCAAGCTGTTTTAAATCTATATGTTGTTTTATCATTTTTTCCAATCATGTATATATTTTTGTCCAGTACTTTTTTGCCTTTGGGCATGTCTACCACATATGGTAATACAAACCAAGTATCTGATTACATTTCCAACATTTAGTGGACATGTCCTTAAACATCTTTTCCAACCTTGTGGGTGAAAAATACCATCTATAAAACATTTTATAAAGATTTTCTTATATGCAGTTGAAATGTTGTCCTTTAGACTTTTAAAGAAAGGGCTGCTGAAATTTTATTATTATGAAAGAGCAGGTAAGAAAAAGCATGTTTTTAACTGGAACTATACTTGCAATAATTAAAATTTTTCTTAAGTTGGTATTTTAAATACAAGATAATTTCTTCCATTGTAATAATCTCATGCATTATAAGAAAGTGTGGCATAGAGAAAACTATATTCTCAAATATAGGTATTTCGTTATACTTTCATAGAAGTAGTTTGTACCCTTTAATTAACTTGCTCTTTTTTAAAAAAAATTCTGAGTATTTTCTGATTATCAAGCTAGTAACTGTTTGTATCCTATTTAAAAAACTATCAATAGCCTCTATTTTTAGGAAGGGTTTTCTGATTACCAGTGTGCACAGTGGCTAGTTAAGAGAAGTCCAAATAAATACAGTAGTGATGTTCTACTCTCAGCAATTCATATAGTAATCACTATGGATTACTATAATGTGCTATGCACAAGGCTGCTCTTACAGAGCACTTGGAAATTGCAACTGGTCCACAGTGAGGTGGACCAGTTCTGCTTGTTTCACAGTATAGACAGTTCTACTCATTTCACAATACATTTGTATAATACCACCATTTGCATTAACTTCTAATGAGCCTCTGGATGCAATTCAAGTTGCTGGCTATAACCTATAAAGCTTTCTTGGTCCAGGGTCAGACTAACTGAGGGGCTGTTTGTTTCCAATTGTGTCTACTTTTTCCACCAAAGCAGATATGATGGGCATATCCTGGCTCCCTTTCATTAAATATTCTCATCTTGTGGATTTGACTTCTCCTTTGAGGCATCTGCTTTGTCAAAAAGAATCATTGAAGAGATCCAGAAGGTCCTGACACTGGTGGCATTTCATAATGTGCTAAAGACCTGATTTTTTTCTCAGGCATTTGGATGTTGTTAAGTGGCTGGTATGTCAGTTGTCATTTGTTCATTATTGGTTGTAAGATGGAACGATCTGTGAAGTCCATGGTACCTCTGAGTTTGGTTGTTTGCTTGCAGACATTTCATTAGCTGACTAGGTAACATCATCATTGCTACTTAGTTGACACGTTACCTAGTCAGGGAATGAAACATCTGCAAATACACAGCTAAGTTCAGACAGCACCAAGGACTTTACAGTTCAACCCTGAGCTACCTATATTCTTGTCTATTGGAGATGGAAGGATTCATGTTGGAAGATGTATGAATTATTGTTGTAATTTATTTTTAAAGCAATTTGAGTGGTTTTACTGAAGGACGGTGGGTTTTCTAAAATTCATTATTCGTTGCTATGAGTTGAGGAAAGTAAGTTGAATAAATAGCTTGCATTATGTTAAAATTGTTAGCATCTCAGCATCATTTTAATTTCTTGAGATTCTTCCATAAGATCTCATGACAATATGGACATTTCTTACATTCTTGTGTGATAACTATCAGGCCTGAGGCCGACTTGGCTATGGGGCGTTTTCTTTTCTGTGGGAGAGGGGTCTTTCTTCCTATAGGGATTTCTTACTCCAAGACTTCAGGTTGACACAGCTTGGAGTGAAGGGGGCGTAGAGGGAGATGGGGGGTTGTGGTCTAAACAACATAGTTCTCTAAAGAATCAGTAACATTTCAACGGCTGCCTGGCCAGAGGAGGAGGAGAGGCGTAACCAGGCAACCAGCTAGTACCCAGATTGAACAATTTTAGGAAAACAAGATATTTTACTTTTAATGTAGTGGAAAGTGTAGGAATGTTTAGAGCTGGCTTTCCACTAGTTGTGCCAAGATGATGCCTCCTAATAAAGCTGTTCTTTGAGGAATCAACCTGCCTTGTAGTTCTGTCTATAATGGGGTTATTACTTGGAACGCTGCACGAATTTTCAGGGGTGATATCTCCAAAATCAGCAAGATTTCATAATCTTGGGATATTTTGAACACTGTAATGAATTAATGAATTGGTACCCAAACATCATATATTCTAAATCACTAACAAGGTTGTCAACTGCTTTTATAAGCTAAATCTTCAAGCCTGCTTCTGTGATTAATTAGCCAGCTGTCAATCTCTATAGTCCATAGGTGTTAAACTTGATCACATCACATATCACGGCATGGCATGATGTTTTTTGCCTTTGCAGAGCTGGGGTTGGTGTGGCCTGTGCATGATACATCCAGTCCATGGGCCTCCAGTTTGACACCCTTGCTATAGTGCAAGACTTATCATTTTTAGGGCTTTTCTACTTTACATAATACACTAACCCATACCAAACAAACCACTTAGTTCTATATAAAAGATGTAAAGGTTTAAACATCCATATTCAATATTTTTTATCAAAACAGACATTTATTTGTATGAAGATAATTTACTAGAAATTATTTTGTGAATACATACATACAAGGAATGGAGGTGAAGTAAAAAAAACCTCAAGTATTCTGCTGTTCTGGGAGGACATTCTATAATGATCAGGCATTAGCAGCAACAAAGCATTTGTGGAATGCAGCATAAGTAGTCCTCAACTTACACCATTCTTTTAGCAACCATTCAAAATTACAACTTCACTGAAAACAGTAACTTAGCAGCAAGATTTGGGCATTTGGCAGCCAGTATGTATGTGTGATGGCCGAAGCATCCTGGAACTATGTGATCATCATTTGCCACCTTCCCAGTTGGCTTCTGACTGTCACTATGGTTTTTTTTATTTGTCTGCTAAGCGTCTAGGCTAGCTAAGATTTGCAGGCAGTTACAGCCTGCTAGAACATTGTTATCTTGTCTCTATAGCAACGAGATAAGACTGTCTTGTGATGTCTGATTTACTGTGCATGCTTGAAACAAGAGTTTCCTTTTCTTCCCTTCACTTCCTGTAACTTTTATATATGCCTTTATGTGTGATTAACTGCTGGTAATGTAGTCAGTTAGATTTATTATTTTTGTTAATAAAAATATGTTTCTTAGATTAGTTTCCCGGTTTTATTTAATCAAGGTATACAGCAGAAGAAAAGCACGGTTTATCACCTCTAATTAGCAGGGATTTATGGAAGTTGTTTTTACTCCCTGACACTGACAGAGTCAATGGGGAAAGCCAGGTGCATTTAATGATCATGTGATTCATTTAACTACAGTGATTTGCCTAACAAGTGTGGCCAAAAGATTGTAAAATTGGGCATGACCCACTTAACAGTCACCTTGATTAGCAATGAAAATTCTGGTTCCAATTGTGGTCATAAATCAAGGACTACTTGTATATTCATAAATGTACTATTTCTTCAATATTCTTCCTAAGTGTAATGTTTTGCCACCATATTATGGGATTAGGAGCAAAGACATAAATTAGCTTCCATTATCAAAACCAACAATAAATCATACCAAAAAATCTTTATTTTCCAATTGCCTTTTGGTTGACCTTTTCTCTATTCCTGCATTCTTATGTTCTAAGTTCTCTGATCTTATCTCTTAGGTTCTGAACACTAATATACAACCAGTTTCTTATTTTTCACTTTTCTATTTCTAATTTTTATCTTATCCTATCATTCTATATCCTATTTTATTTTCTTATCTTTGTGCCTTTCTATTTACAGCTTAGCTAATTAATTCTCATTTTTCATCTCTGTCCTATTGATGTTTTATTCTAGCGAATTGTTTAGGGCTCTGCAGCCAAAATTTTTTTAATGCTTTCTTGCATTCCCAGGATTGGGTGGTTTGCCTCTGAAAGAATAATGCAAATTCTTCTTGGTGCAATATGGCCTTCCTCACAACAAATTTATTTTTCCATGTATAGAAAAAAACGGATCACCTGGCATCCTACTTTCCACTTTTATTGTTGCTGCTATAAAAAGAGTTGCTGTGGGTATCCCACAACTAAGTAAAGTTGAAATAACATGGCCCTTTCTCCTCAGCATGATGCTCCTTTCTTTGAGGATGGGGTGTTTGTTGAATCAAATTTTCTTTCTTTTTCTTTCTTTCTTTCTTTCTTTCTTTCTTTCTTTCTTTCTTTCTTTCTTTCTTTCTTTCTTTCTCTTCCCCTCTCTCCTTTTCCCTGCTTTTTTTGCCTGCTTGGCAAGAAGAAGAGAAAGAGGAGCCCTGAACATTAAAAAGGCAGGGATCTTTATATATTTTGGGGTTCAAGAGAGGGAAATCTGAAGCAGCTGACTCCTGGGGACATTTTGAGCAAGTGAGATAAGATGTTCAGATAAAGGAAAATGTTTTTATAAAGCAAGTTGCTAAGAATTTCAAGATTCTCTTCAAGAAAATTGGAGATATGAAGGGAACATTTCATGCAAAGATGGGCATGATAAAGGACCAAAATGGCAGGAACCTAACAGAGGCAGAAGAGATTAAGAAGAAGTAACAAAATTACAGAGAAGAACTATACAGGAACAAGCTTAACATCCCTGATAACCACGATGGGATGGTCACTGACCTCAAGCCAGACATCCTAGAATGTGAAGTGAAATGGGCCTTAGGAAATCTGAGCAACAACAAAGCTAGTGCAGGTGACAGTATTCTAGCTGAGCTATTCAAAATCTTAAAAGACAATGCAGTAAAAGTACTACCTGCAATTTGCCAGCAAATTTGGAAAAGTCAACAGTGGCCACAGGATTGGAAAAGGTCAATTTACATTCCAATTCCAAAGAAAGGCAATGCCAAAGAATGTTCAAATATCGCACCATTGCACTCATTTCACATGCTAGTAAACTTATGCTTAAAATCCTACAAGCTAGACTCCAGCAGTATATGGATCGAGAACTACCAGAAGTACAGGCAGGATTTCAAAGAGGCAGAGAAACTAGAGATCAACTTGCCAACATATGCTAGATCATGGAGAAAGCTAGGGAGTGCCAGAAAAACATCTGCTTCATTGACTATGCTAAAGCCTTTGATTGTGTAGATCACAACAAATTGTGGTAAGTTCTTAAAGAGATGGGAGTACCAGACCATCTTATTTGTATGATATAATATAACATGGCTGGGGCCATGGATGGGGACAGCGGAGGCATCAGGGCTGCTCTCTCCTTCCTCGGCAAGACAGGCCAGGAGGAGCACGGAGAGTTGCGGGCCAAGTGCCGGAGAGTCAGAAGGCATGTTCCGACATCGCCCCAACATGCATTTCCAGCGTATGGTCCTCTGTCCCAAAGTGGGATTGAGGGGGGGATAGGGGGCAGGGGGCAGGGTAGGGGGCTTCTAGGAGGAGAAGCCCAGCTGGCTTTCCTTTTGGCGTAGGGAGGGGAAAACCCATTAACTCCTCCGTGGCTTGCCTGCTGCTCTTGCAGCACCTTGCACAGCACAGTGAAATTTAGCACGCCTCCCCAAGCATCCGAAGTGCACCCAGCACTCTTCACATTTTCCTGCAACATAGCAAACCCTGACACCCATCCTACCAAATTTGGGCAAAGGAGGGCGAAATGCCCCCAAGGCAAGCTTGCTGGGGCAGAGGCACTAAAGCCACAGTGGAGAATCCCCCAACTCTCAGGCTCTTGCAAGGAAATGAGTCCTGAAGGGAGAAGATACTCATGGAGGCTCTTTTGAGAGGTATTCAATGTAAGAAGGACAGAAACACCACCGCCCTCCCCTTTTTCCTTACCATGTGACTGGGGGCTGGCATTGATAGCCACCGTTGTGGCAGATAAATGTGAGGAGTTTCCCGCAGAGAGGCCAGGGTACAAGTAGCATGTGGGAAAGGAGAGATAGTGAGACTCGGTGCCTGGGGTTGGTGGGTGAAAAAGAGAGAGGGGCGACCTGCAAATCTAGGAATGGAGAGGAGGAGGAGAGAGAGAGATGAGGAAGAGGCAGATGAGATAGAGAGAGAAAGTTTTGAGTCATGGCTCCCAGTGACTGGTATGGCTCTGAAGGGGGTCATGTGACTGAGTGGGAGGGAGTAGGCCACACCCACCCAGGTTTTGTGGCTCCTGGTGTTTTCTATGGCAAATAGGTCCAAATGGCTTTTTGAGTGTTTAGGGTTGCAGACCCTGTAATAGACAATTTTTCTCACCTGCTCCTTTTTGTATGGGCTAAGATAGAAGTCTCCAAACTTGGCAACTTTAAAACTTGTGGACTCAATTCCCAGAATTCCTCAGCCAGCTATGCTAAATTGCCAGCTAAGTTTGCCAAGTTTGAGGACCCCTGGGCTAAGATAATGCTTATGTAATGGTAACTTAATTCTTTCTTTAAAACCATTTCCATACTCCTCTGTACACAAACTTTCCGGAGATAGACATGTCAAATTTAGTTTTCCCTATAAGATAAATATCTGTTCTCCCATCCTTCCATTCAGTGGAGGTTGCATGCTCAGTTTAATGAACATTGCAGAACTAGAAGCATTTATATGAGGGAAGACATGAGTGAAGATAGGTAAAGGAGATTAAATAATTCTGATTTACTTACTTTTATAAATTGAATTTCTACTTATCCACAGATTAGATGCAAATAGGAAAATATAAGATTTACAATCCTAAATTTCCTGCCTAATTGTAGCTATCTGAAAATGATTAAAATAGCAGGTACTATATGGCAATTTATCCCTAGGTTGAGGAAATGATGAATTGATGTTTTCAATTCATTGAACTGAAAGCTAATAGGAAGATAATAGGAATTATGGTATGTTATTTGAGAGAAAACTAAAGGATCTAATAAAGAGTTTATTCATTTTCTCTTTACTTTCCATCCTCGCATATTACTCTTCACAGAATAACAGAGCCGGAAAGGATCTTGTAGATCTTGTAGCCCAATTTCCTGCTTAAACAGGACACCCTATATCGTTTCACAACAAATGGTCCAAATAAAAATGTCTTTTTATTATCTTTTATAATGTTAAAGTTTTTAATTTTAATATTAATTAGTACATTTTGTTTTTAATTGTTGTATGTCACTCTGAATCACTTGATTGTGAGATGATGAATAAATAAATGAGTCGTTACAACATGTCATTATAACTTCAAAGTCTTCAGATTGTGCTGGGACAGAAGCAAGGAGGTCATGAAGCAAAATATTCATTACCCTAAACCTGAAAATATTCAGAAAATAGTGTTTTGGATTTTAATCAGCCATTTCAAGTTAGTCCTAATCTGAATATTATTACAATTTTACTTCCTGTTTGCAGTGAACTAAAAAACAGAAAGTCCTGTCCTGCAAATAGGATAGCCAAGCTTCTGGCAATAGGCACATCTTCAAAGGAGCCTCTTCTACTGATGTAGGGAACTAGCTGATTTTAATCAAATGAAACCTTACAAAACCATAGTATTCCACATAAATTTAATAAATTAAATTGTAAATAAAACAGATAGCTCATACTAAACAAAATGGTGTATATTATTGTCTGACAACCACTTAGATAATTCTCATTTCAGTTAAACCACTTCTATGTGACACAGGTTATCCATTTCATACCTACAAGAAATAGATGTGCTGAAACCTCATTCCTATTCTACTGAATATTTCTTACCAGATTAACAGAGTTGGAAGTGACCTTGTGGTCATCTAGTCCAACCTCCCATCCAAGCAGGAGACCTTACACCATTTCTGACAAATGGGAGTCAGAAATGGTGTAGCTTCTTGAAAGTTTCCAGTGATGAAGCTCCCACAACTTCTGAAGACAAGCTGTTCCATTGGTTGATTGTTCTCACTGTCAGAAAATTTCTCCTTATTTCTAGGTTGAATCTCTCCATGATCAGTTTCCATCTATTATTCCTTGCCTGGCCTTCAGGTGCCTTAGAAAATAGCTTGACCCCTTCCTCTCTGTGGCAGCCCTTCAAATATTGGAACACTGCTACCATGTCTCTCCTGGTCCTTCTCTTCACTAAACTAGCCATGCCCAGTTCCTGCAACCATTCATCATATGTTTTAGCCTCCAGTCCCCTAATCATCTTAGTTGCTCTTCTCTGCACTTTTTCTAGAGTCTCAACATATTTTTATAGTGTGGTGACCAAAACTGGATGCAGTATTACTAAGGCTTTATAGAGTGGTATTAGTACCTTACTTGATCTTGATTGTATCCCTCTGTTAACACATTTTAGGATTGCATTGTATGCCTTCCAAAGATGTTGGGGCAACAATTTCCTATCAGATTTCTTGGTTCTAACGTGTGTGTGTGTGTGTGTATGTATGTATATGTGTGTGCTTGAGTTATTTGTAAAATAATGATGGCAGGATACAAATAAAATAATATTAGAGTTTTCAGAAAATTGAAAAATAATTCGCATCTGCAAAAGAATTATGAATGTATTTTTCTTCATTAACTTATTATGTGAAGTCTACAATATTGTATAAAATAGCCTTGGAGAATTCTGAAATAAAAGTTTGGGTGGTAGTTATTGTTTATATTACATATTTATATTTTATATTATATGTTATCTAAAATGAAGTATTTCACCAAAGTATTGATAATGTAGTAGAGGATTTCCATTACAAAAATCATTATCTGCTTGTATATCTGTGTGTATACACATACACAAACATATTGGAAAAAAGTAATAAATAAATGCTTTTTTATATTCTTATAAGGTACCTCTTTTTTTTTCATCCTCAGCTGTAAGGACAAGGTATACTTGGAAAAGCTCCCAAACACTAGTATAATAATCCCATTTCATAATGAAGGTTGGACTTCACTTTTGAGGACTATACACAGCATTATCAACAGGACACCAAATAGCCTGATAGCAGAAATTATTCTTGTGGATGACTTCAGTGATAGAGGTAAGGTAAAAGGCAAACAAGATTCACTTCACACTTACTGATTATAACTTTAAATTATAACTTTCCTTTGGGGAAGGTCTTTTTTTAATGTAGGAACTTTGTGTTCAATTTTGTATTATTAGAAAAAAATATTTTGCATAGTTCTTTTTTTTGCAGAGCATGACACAATATGTAGTAATGACAAAAGAAGGCTTAAAACTTCTGTTTTAAGATAGAATAAATAGTTGAATGTAGTTTTCTAGATAAGTGTGAGTTTCTGCATGCATGCGTATATGCACTAGTAATAGTAGTAGTCATTTTAACCTTTTAACATTGACCTTTAAATAAAAAACGTTTTATTAGATTTACAACTTTTATGTTTTATTGTATGATACAGATTAATAGTTGTGCCCTAATAATGTGATTGTGCATTAGAATGACAATGTTATAAATTCATTTTTTTAGGACTAGAAAGAAAAATTATTTTAAAACATGAGTGATCTCAAAGAATTTCACAGAGAATTTCAATTCCACAGAGTCAGATGCATTTCCATCTATTGTTTCTTGGAACTAAATTTTGTACTTAACAATACAATTTTATGTATGTTCATTGTACTCATTATTCTACTCCTATTAGTGAACTAAAGTAATGCAATATTTAAAGCATTCAACTAGGTTTGTAAGAGATTGAGATTCAAATCTGTGTTTATACATTGTTTTCACAAGACTAGTCATTATGTCCAAAATTTCTTATGCTATGATAATGATTCAGTTCCTGAATTCAGTTCATTTATATGTTTATCTACTTCTTAGAAGAAAAGCAACATATATATTGCAAATACATAAATAATAGCAATTGAAATTAAAGTATAAGGTTATAGTAAAACACATTTAATCTCCATTTAAATATACCCCATTTTTAATAAGGTTTGGAATATGATACTAAGTATTATCTCGATGTTTCAGAGTAAGGCTGATGAAATGCATTGATACTAATTGTGTTCTAGTGTACCTTTTCTTGAAGTGGATTGACATAAAAAGTAAAGCTTCTGAATCAGATTTAACTCTGTGTGACTCGATGGATATGTCCATTGGGTTTGCTTAGCCTCAGTGTAGAAATGCTTTCTCATTCCCAAGCTATTCTAGGCTGTTGGTTTGAGCTCCAAGCTTGGTAATTTGTTTGCAACCAAATTGCCAAGCTTGAAGCTCAAACCAACAGCCTAACTACCAACCTGAGCTACTAATATTCAAACACATTTCAACAAGCTATTTTTTTACCTCCCAATCTAACTTATAATACTAAGTGGGTTCAATCTTTCTCAGCTTTCTCAGCAGATTGGGCAATTAGTAGATTTAGAGTATTTAATATGAAACCTATTTATGTTATGTGAAATTCCTTTGAAATCCCCTTTGCATACAAACATTTCCTCTTATATCTTAAAAAGAGAAATGATTTGGTAAAAGCCTTTCCTGGAAGTAGGCTATCATTTTAAAATATTTCATATTTTTTTTGTATAACTTTTGGTTTTAACCTTTTAACTTAATTGTTAATTTTAATACTTTTAATGTTTTTTATTTATTTATTTTTAAATGCTGTAATATGCTTACCTTCACTTTGGATAGTGAGATGGATAGCATATAAAATTTGAAAATAAATAAAACCTGCTGTATCAGCTCCAATATTATTTGCATTCTCCAATTCTCCTGAATGATTTTTGAAACTTGCAGTTTCTAACAATGGTTAGAAATCCTATGATTAGAAATCTTAGGATTTCTAACTATTGTCTTGGGAACTCTGCAACCAACCCTCTTTTAAAAATAGATTTCACATGTCTATCCTCAGTTCGAATAGATATAATTTCATTTATTTCTTAAAATTTGCAGGCATGTGAAAATTCATTTTCATATCAGTTGCTAACTGTTGGTTCAAGGCCATTTTTGTTTGTGATTTGATGTCAAATCAAATTTGTTACTTTCTATTACAAATGTGTTGCATTAATTATTAAGGTTGATCTTACAAACTTTGGATGTGGTTTTATTGTCCATAGCAACTAAGTGTTTATCAGATGCAAGTATTGTCTTCATTGCTATTTTCAGTCCTTGGATGAAATGTTTATCTCACTCCAGATGACTTGTCGCCATTTTTTTCTATGATAATGCTGCAGATGGTGGAAATATTTGTGTTTTTGTTGTTCTTGGATGATAAATTTTATCTTTTGCACAGTTAAGATAAAGAATTAAGATATGCCTCAAAAATATAGTTTTGAATTTGTAGATTTGAAGCTAGGTTGGTATGTGACATATAAAAGGAGTGGTAAATATATGCACTGGTTATGACCACAATAATTATGTGATTTGAGGTAAATATATAGTAGCAACATTTTAGAGAAAGGGGGGAAATGAGAAATGTGAAAATATCTGTGTATTTTCTCGAGCCTAGAAAAGACCTTTAGGCTTCTTCACTAATTAACAGTAGGCTTCTGTTGAACATTCTGTGTACGAATACTGGAGAGAATTTCAACAGACACCTACTAGTAACTAGTGCAGTTCACACAGAAAAGGTTTGATGTGGCCATACATTTCATGTCATAACCACTGGTGACACTACAATCTGCTGCCTACTGCATTTCCCAGTGGACTTTTAAGAGCAAGTCCATTGGACCAAATTGCAGTAATCCACATACTAGATTATCAAAGTATGATAATAATCAAATTAGTATACTAGGGGAATGTATGCAGCCATTGTATGAGCCTCATCTGCCACATGCTCCTCAAAAAATAGCTGAGAGTCCAAATTGCACAACAGTCATTAAGAGGAAAATGCAACTCCTCATAAAGCTGAAATATCTCCAAACCTAGATGGATAAAATGCATGCAGCCACTTAGTCTTGCCAGGGTGAAATAAGCTTTTTCTTCCCTATACAAACTTGCAATTTCTGACACTGTGGCATATGCTTCATAATACCAATTCACCAATCCTGAAATTATATGGTGACATGTATTACTATCATACGATAAAGCTAGAAATAGAAACTAAACTAGAAATTAAAATTAAAATAAGCAAGAAAATTGTTAGAGAAAACCTGTCTGATCTTCATGATTATAAATCACCTAGACCTTATAGATTATATCCCAGAGTTCTGAAGGAACTGGCGGATGTTATCTCAAAACCATTCTATAATATCTTTCAAAAATCGTGGAACTTCCAATTGAGGATTGGAAAAGAGCTGATGTGATTCCCATCTTCAAAAATGGGAGAGAGAAAAAAATAGACACAGGAAACTACAGTCCAATCAGCCTAACATCAATATCCGCGAAGATACTGGAAAAGATAATAAAACAGATCTAAGAATATCTAGAAACAAATAAAGTTATAACTAAAAGCCAGCCCAGGTTTGTTAAAAACAGATCTTGGCAAACCAATTTTATTTCATTCAAACACAGACCTGATGTAGTCCTCAATGAAATCGAGTTTGACACCCCTGGGCTAGATTGTCTTTCATATCCTGTTTCCTACTTTTAAGTTCTGCATCTTTGCCAACATTTTTGTTTTGCATTTTAGAGCAGTAAAACATCTATTTGACATTAGACAGACCTTTAGACCTAATTGGTTTGGCTTGCTTTTAGGAGGATTAATCTGTTCTATGGTGGTCACAAGATTAGCTAGAAACACAGCTTTTGATAATATGCTAATTATGACCTTTGCAAATCAGTCCTTTGTTCTTTCCTTAATGGCTGCATTAGCAGTGTCAATCTTGTCAACAGCTAACACTTAATGCCTAGTGAATAATTTTGAAATCCTCATTTGTCAAGCAGTTGTATCTTTCACTCTTTCTAACTGTCTGCAGTAAAAAAAATATCACCCCTCCTTACATGTTGTTAATTGGATGAAAATAAATTGCTACTGTTGACATACAGTGCTGAATTCTTTATAGTATCAAACTTACTTTAAAAATTCAGTCTGAGTGCCCATTTTTATCATTACAGGCATTTTTATTCAGAATAAGTATTACTTTCTTCTGGAATCCTGTAAGGTATTTATCGGAGCGTGTAAGAAGGAAGAAAAAAATGGTTAGCTTGTTCAACATCCATTTAAATGTGCGCTACATTAATTGAATTTTATTCCTAGGTATTACTATGTCCTATATGGTGTTATTCTCTGTACAATGCCACTTGTTATGGTATCTTCTTTACTGTGACAATGACCGTCTAAGAATGCAGTGGAGCCATTATCTCCTTATGGTAGCAGCAAGCTACAAATGTTAATCAAATACATATTTATATGTTATTAAGAGAATATTAAATTACAACTAATAGTGTATTCAAATATGAAGCCAAAATTATATCCTTCCCAACACCTTATGGAAATATGCTTAGAATCCACAAAACATAATAGACAAATCATGTTCATTCTATTTTATAAACTTAAAAGTAACCTGGGATGAGATAGGAACAATAAAATCTGTGAGAGAGTTGCTAGCCAGTTGGCTGTCTATTGTGAATAAGAACACTGAACACTGAAATATTCTGTTCAGGTTCCACTTTTCCTTTGTTACATTTGACAGTGAGAAGCCCAGTAATACACTTGCAGCATTTGTAACAGCAATTTGGAGATCAAGTTGCAGAGTCTCTTTTGTTTAAATATACAGAGGGCTCAAAGTATGGAGAGACTGAAGCCTTTCCCACAGTTCAGTCTCTCCCCATCCTCTGTACTTTCAGGTCTATGAGAATAAAGGCACTAAAAGCTTTCTGCCTGAATATCGGCAAGTTGAAAAGAGGCAGGAAGTGTATAGAGCATATAGTATTCCATTTGTTCAGGCAAATTCCTCAATCAAGGCCTGTCACCTGTGATAAAGGGAGTTAATAGTGGCCCATGGTTGATAGTCATTTGTAAACATGTTCTTCATGACTAATAAAGTTATAAAGAATAATATGGAGCCATGTTATCCCCTTATGAGATCTTACCTGTAATATTGATTAGCAAGGGGAAGCCATACATAAGCTCAATGGAAGTTTATTAGCATTTAGCTAGATTTCTGGAGTTGTCTTCTATTGATCTTCAGTTTTACTGAATTGTGAAATAGGATCACTACATCACATACAATCTGTATCTGGGTAGACTTCAGTTGTTTGTCTTACCATTTATATTATGGGTATTTTTATTATGGGTATTACTGTCCTTTTGGACCTTGCCTCTGGCTTGTTTCATTTTAATTCATACAAATATGGGAAGGTGAATGTTGCCTCATCCCCTGTCTCTTGCAGATTTCATAAACTAACAAAAGATTGTCCCAGTTCTGTCAGTGATAGTTTCATGAGAACAATTCTTTTCAATATAGAAAGATTATTCATCTATTCAACAGATAATTGGAAGCCATCCTATCAGTTTTTCGAATTGTAAGCTGTTCAGAGTTGCTTCAGTTATGAGATGGTTGGCATATACATTTAATAAATAAATAAAAATTACTTGAAAGGCAATATAATAATTTATTTATTAGATCATCTTTTATGCTAAATTTACCACCAAAACCAAGTTGTGCCATTTAAATAGTATATACAAGATTTCAATAAAAATTATAAAGTATTTATAATAGAATAACAAAGTTGGAAGGGACCCTGTAGGTCATCTAGTCCAACCCCCTGCTCAAGCAGGATACTCTGTGACTAATACTTTTCCACAGATTAATATTCCTATTCTGTAGGAATTATCCAACATGGCCTTATGCCACTATAACTATACCAAGAGCACATTAAGGTTACATAACAGAAAAAAATCTGATATGATTTGATTAAGTTTAAAAAAGAAATGTGCATTTAACCTAGCTGAATATAAAATAACGTGATTGAGCTCATTTAAATGTAATAATTTCTACTATTCTTTAACTGAGACAAAAAATGGTCCTCGCTAAATTGTAACACCTCAAAACAGTATTGAACTGATAAACATATCATTAATGAGTACAATCTGACTAAAATGGTAGGCAAAAAGGTTTGGGTGATTGATGACTGAATGGAAAAAATGAGTAACTCAGTTGTCAAATAGTGGGATGTTGCTTAAACCCAAGTTATTGATTCATTGGTGCCTGCAGATACTAAGTAAAAAGATATTGAACTTTCCAGGAATTAGAAGTTTGATGTGAAGTGAAGAATTATGAGAAATCAATACAGAACTATACACTGAATTTATAACATGGCTTTCTAGTTAAACCATAGGGTTAAGGAATTTTTAAAAAGGGACATAAGAATGGAAAGGCTTTTCAACCACCATGTTTAAAAGTATAGAGAAAAATGGATCTGGAATTTTTCTAAAACAATTGAATCTCACTAAAATAGGAGGGAAATTTGTGCGTGTTGGGGAGGAGGGAATATTAGAAAGACAAGCAAGCACTGATTTATTTTCACTTCCATGTTGCTGGGTTAAACTCATTTGGACCTTGTGATTTTTGGGGAATCCAATTAGATGTCCTGTAACTAAAGACTTTTCTGCTCAAATATTAGCCTGTAGGTCTGCTCATTTGCTAAGAGTAGAAGTAACCCATGCTTAATTACTACAATTGGGACCAGTCATTGAGCAAAGTGTTGTTAAATAACATATCTTTTAAAATATATATATATTTACTTATTTATTTAATTATATTAAATACAAATAAAAATAGAAGTAGGAAATTAAGAGAAGGAAAAGGAGCAGGGAAAAGAAAGTGTGAGGTACAAGTGGGAAATTGAATAAAATAATCAATTTAACCATTCCTCTTTTATCTTCCTTGCTGTGGAAATAGTATATATTTCTATTTTTACTTAGTTATCTTTGTGCACTGTCACCATTTTTATTAACAAGATTCATTGTCTTCTTTCACATTATTTGACCTTATGAGGGGGCTCTTTTTTGCACCCCCTTTTTTAAAAAACGCTAAACTTTAACACTTTTCTAAAATCAAAATTTTCTAATTCATCTTTTTCTTTAACTTCTTAACATACAGGCTTTGAACTTCAGTATTAAATTTAGATCTTCTTATAGAATAATATATTTTTCTTTTATAAACATTCTTTTTAAAATACAAAATTTTTCTTTAAACTAGTACATAATTTTAACTTTCAAATACATTTTCAATAATATTTAATAATAATATTTAACTTAGAATAACAGAGTTGGAAGGGACTTTAGAGGTCTTCTAGTCCAGGGCTTGCCAACCTTTTGGACCTCAGGGACCACCATTCATACTTTTAAATCCCAAGGACCACTAATACAAATTGTTTTTAAAAAGATAATATATTTAATATAAAAATTTTATTTTTTTATATTAAATATAAATGTAATTATATATATATATATATATATATATATATATATATATATATATATATATGTAGGTCTTGGTGTATTCGGTCTTGTCCGTGTAAGATTGAGAATACCTTGGCAACGTTTCGACGAAATCTCATCCGTCATCTTCAGGCTGGTGTCTTCAGCTTCCTTCTCCCAGGAGAAGTGTGTGACCGTGGCTGTTTCTCCCTTTTAAACTCCAGAGTTGGATGTGTTGTTGCTTTTTGATTGGTTTGTGGAGTTGATGTATGCAGATTGGATGGCTTTTTCCTGAGACCTTGTGTGGCTGAGGTGCTGGCTGTGTGTCTCTCAGCCCTTTGTGTTGTAACGACCTGGGTAATGGGCTGTGTGATGACCTTCTGAGTTCTTTTGTTGTGACGTCCTGGGTGTGGTGCTGTAATCTCCTGGTAGGCGGGATGATACTTCCCGCCTACCAGACATCTGGAAACTAGCCCTAATCAAACGAGTCCCAGCCACTAAAACCAACACCGGACCCAAAATAACACATGATGCCACCACCAATCTCCTTCACCAGACTCAAACCCAAGCCCACACCACAGATGAAAGGCAACCACCATCCAGAAACCAGACCATGGCTGCAACACCAGCTGCTACACCCCCTCCAACCCCAAACTAAGCAAACTGACACACGCTATAAACACATAGCCAGACCTCAAACTCGAGCCAAACCAAGGCCCAGAATGCCACATCACAGCCTTCCACCCAGGATACTACATCACAGAACTCAGGAGATCACAACACAAAACATCAGGAGGTTGCAAAACAGACAACAACCCAGGAGATTACAGCACCACACCCAGGACGTCACAACAAAGAACTCAGAAGGTCATCACACAGCCCATTACCCAGGTCGTTACAACACAAAGGGCTGAGAGACACACAGCCAGCACCTCAGCCACACAGGTCTCAGGAAAAAGCCATCCAATCTGCATACATCAACTCCACAAACCAATCAAAAAGCAACAACACATCCAACTCTGGAGTTTAAAAGGGAGAAACAGCCACGGTCACACACTTCTCCTGGGAGAAGGAAGCTGAAGACACCAGCCTGAAGATGACGGATGAGATTTCGTCGAACGTTGCCAATTTCAATCTTACACGGGACAAGACCGAATACACCAAGACCTACATACCTTTACCCATGAAAATCTACGTAAACAAATATATACATACATATACATATACATATATATATATATATATATATATATATATATATATATATATAATTTCCCCCGTAGATTTTCATAGGTACAGGTATGCAGGTCTTGGCGTGTTTGGGTCTTTTCCCGTGTAAGATTGAGAGTATCTTGGTTCGATGAAGTCCCACTCACCATCTTCAGGCTGGTGCTTTCGGCTTCGTGCTTATGTGAGCAAAGTGTGGGGCAGAGCGAAGGGAAAGGAGGGGCCTCTCTTATCCTTTGGGGGAAAGAGGCAAGATTTAATACTGCTGGGATTCAAAAGAAGCCACATGGTGCCTGGAGGCTGGGAAGGTCTGGACGGAGAGGAACCGGCTCCCCCTCAAATGGAAGAAAAGCAAAGCTCCCCCCAAAAAATTTGATCTCCTGTCTTTTCTTTTTTCTTTTTAAATTTTTTTAAAAAAACTTTATTAGCGATTAAAAAAGAAAAACACTATGTACAGTACATCGAATACGACTTAATGTTGTAGACAAAATCTATATAAACAAATACAAAATAAATAAACATAAAACATATAAAACATATGTTTCTAATCATCTAAGATGGTGTGCTTTTTTCTTGGTAATAATTTAACTACTATTCATTTCTTATTTGGTAAACATTCTTAATTTAACAACTCCATTCATCAAATACATATCTTTTAAATTCCTGTTTTTTTTCTCTTTAATTCACTTAATCAACCATTTATCCCAAGCTGTAATATATCTTGAGTCTTCCTTGTTCCTAAGTTTTTGTGTGAGTAGGTCCATTTCTGTCTCCTGTATTTTCATATCTCCCCCAAGTCAGAGGAAACCTCTCCCTCCTTTGCCAGGTGTGCCTGCCTGGAGTTGGGGGAGGGAAGGAGTGCCAGGCTGGAACTCTTCCCCCACCTGCACCTTCCAAAGAGACAGAAGAGCAGATGTGTGTGTGTGTGTGTGTGTGTGTCTGAGCTGAGGGGCCTTGGGCAACTGCTGCTGGGAGAAGCAGAGGCAGAAAGGGGGCTTTGCTCTCCTTGGGGGGCAGTGCCCTTCGCCACCCTTCCAGGGGCTTCTCAGCTGGCAGTTGCCTGCAGAAGGACTGCCGCCCTTGGTGATTAATTGGGGGGAGGAGAGGGGGGAAATGGGGGCTCCTTTCAGATCCCAGGGGGAGGATTGAGAGAGCTCAGATCTGCAGCTGAGGAAAAGCTGCGGGGGATCTTCCAGCCTCACCTGGAAGCAGGAAAGGAAAGGTGTCAGCCTCTCTCCCCCTCAGATCCCCAGGTGAGGATGTAAGAGCCCCTGCATCACCCTCATGGAGCTTTTCCTCAGCTGCAGATCTGAGCTTTCTCAATCCTCCACCTGGGATCTGAAAGGAGTCCCCATTTTCTCCCCCTCCCCTCCCACCAAGAAGAGAGTTGCTTTTTGAAGCCCTTCATCCGCCGCTTCTGCTGCTCCTCACCTCTCCTGCCTTTGGTGGGGAGCCGTGAGCCATTTCCTCCCCACCCTATGGCTGCACCCTCATTGCTTCCAATCATCTCTTCCACACTGCCTGCTGCACAGAGCCCACGGGGCTCTGTTGAGTGCTTGATAGAGGCAAGAGAAGCAGCCAGAATCACTCTCATCTCTCAAGAGCCTGGCCAAAGTTTCTTGCAGCACTTCAGCAAGAGAGACAACAGTTTGCAGGGGAGCGATTTGACTCTGGCTGCTTTTCTCTGCACTACAGAGGAAGCAGGACATTCCAGCCACCACAGGCTATCCCATATTCCAGAGCTGTAGCAATCCCGGTGGAGGAGCTGCTCTGGACTGACCAAAGGGCCACTCCTGTGACTACTACAGCTCTGGAATATAGGACCAACTTTCCCACCACCATCAGGTTGCACCCTGGGGCGGGTTTTCCTCCCCTGTCATTGGTCTTACCTTTTAGTTCCAGCTTGTGTGGCTCTGTACTGCTCAGTAAAGGTAAATTTTGCGCTCAGCTGAAGGATGGGGGTCAGCGGGTGGGTGGACCATATGGGTGAAGCAGCCTTGTTTTCCCACACGGCCCAGATTAATTGCTTTTGGGGCCATTTCTTCTGCGGACCATCAAAAATTTTCCACAGCCCACCAGTGGGCTGCGGGCCACGGGTTGGTGACCATTGTTCTACTCCAACCCCCTGCCTAGGCAGGAAATCCTACACCACTTCACATTTGCATACTTTTAAGAATACACACACACAAATTTGTCTTTTTTCTTGATCCTTTTCTTTCAGTTGTATTGAGAGGTTTATATTTAAACCATCATAATAAAAGTTAGTATCAGGTTTTTCCAAAATTGCAATGAACTCTGTATTTTCCAGCTACTTGTGAAGTTGCCTTAGTAGTTTGGTAACTTTCTTCACATATTTGCTTCTCTAAAGTAATTTGAGAGGATTTTTTTTAATCATCCTTGAAACAGAGCTGGGCAACAAATTGGTGGATTTTATTTAGAGACCTTTCAAATATATCTCTAATACTTTGCTCCTCCATCTTGTCTCCCTCTTTAATCAGGATCAGAAAATGTTAGTCACCCATAGCAAAGAAGATCAAGCTACAAGTTTCTACAATAATAAACTAAAATCACAGCCTTCAGTCTTTATGTTTCTTTGTCGCTTTTTTTTTGCTCTGCACTTCCTTATTTTGATTTACCTTGGCAGCCTTCTTCCTTGTTATTTAGCACAAAAGAAATCCCTAAAATGGCGTAAAAAGGCATAGCAAGCTGTGACTAAAGAGAGTCTTTTTTGATATAACTTAGAAAAGATGAATAGTCCTTCACAGTAATTAAGAAGTGAAAGGCACAACTTGCTGTCTATTTGAAAGGTAAATTTCAAAACGGCTTCTTCAACCACTTCAACAGATTGCATTCTCTCCCACTCTTCAGTTTTTGGCATGCAGATAGCTTCGAAGTCTAACACCAGAAGCTGCTTGCAGGCTTTCATCTGTATCAGAGGGTCTGAACCAAGAGGGTCATAAAAACTGAAGGAATGGCAGTCCCTTAAGTTGAAAGTTGGAGACCTACAGCCCAAGGAAAAAACTTTCAGAGATCCCTCCCTGAGCATGTATTCAGTCAGCCATTTTCACAAAAGACCTGTTCAATAACATATCAATGATCACTCAATGAACGTAATCCCAGCACTCTCAATTGCAGCCATTAAGTGATCTGACAGGTTGTTAAGAAGATACACAGAGCTAAAATCATTTTTTCTGGCCACTCTATGCCTGAACAGGGAGCACAGGCTTTTAAAATCTGGGCACAGGCAAGAGAGTCAGAAACCTTTCAGCATGCTAAAATTCCTGTCACCCTGCCCCTCTATGCTTTCTTTCCCTGCGTGGAGTTCTTTTGGCAGGTAGCAGTAGTTGGCAACAATCTCTGCCAACTTCTCTATTGATTTTCTGGCAAAGAAGATTGCAAGTGGCAATCACGTGATCACATGCCATGAGGCAAATGGTCATGATTGCAAATTGGGTGCCAAGTACCCAGATCACAATCATGTGACTTTGGAGTGGACTACAACACTGCAATGGTTTTCCAAGGGCATTGTTGATTGCTAAGTGACCAGTTATTAAATATCACCTATTGAAAAGTGGGATTTTATGTTTGATTGAATTATTATTAGTGATAGATTAAAAAGCATGTATATTTTTTTCTATCTCAGATCTGTATCTGCTAAACTTTATATGGTGTGTTTGTGTGTGTGTGTGTGTGTAGATACCGAACTTTTATTTATTTATTTATTTATTTATTTATTTATTTATTTATTTATTTAGACTTGTATGCCGCCCTAAGGACTCAGGGCGGCAAATATATAAAAAGAGATATATTTACAATAAAAAAATATTAAACAAAAAACAAGTCTAAAAATTACTAAAAAGCATTAAAAAACAATTAAAATTACAATAATAAACAATATAATTAAAACAACCCACCCCCGGGTCAATCCAGGCCAGCCTGCTGAAACAGCCAAGTCTTCAGGTCTCAACGAAAGGAGCGGAGATCAGGGGCCAAACGAAGATCCGCAGGGAGCTGATTCCATAGGCAGGCTCCCACAGAAAAGGCCTGGGAACCGCCAGCCGACAATGCCTAACCGACGGTATTCCCAGGAGGCCCCTCCTGTGGGAGCGCATGGGGCGATCGGAGTGTGATGTTCAATAAACATATTGAAATATGTTTATTCTATGGCTATTAAAAACATTTTTAAAAATGTATTCTAGTTGTATATTCTTCCTGTCTCCTTCCCTCCCTCCTCCGTTCTCTCTCTCTCTTTCTCACACACACACATATACCAGGTCATACTAATAAGACATATATTTGATAAGATTGAGTACTTCTAATGGAGTTTTTCTATAGATGTTCCATTTTTTTAAAGGAAGAAGACTAGATTGAAATAACTCAATCCTATTATTTAACAATTCAAATTGTAGCTACTTTTTTTTAATTTAGGAAATATTTACAGTTTCATAACAGTTTCATTTTTCCAAAGAATTTCTGCTTTGCAGGATACGTTACTTGTCTAGGGGAAAAGGTAGAGTTCCATAATGGATGAGAAACTGATGTACCAACCAAACTGATAAATCATTTCAAAAAGACTTGTAGCCAAATATAACGTGGCCATTATATTTCACACTTACACAAATATTCTATTAGGTGACCAAAAGACTCTTGTGATGCTTTGCACATCAAAAGTTCTAAGTCAGTCACTTTTACAGTAATCTTTATTCTGGAACTTTTTCATGAAATTTTAGTTTTCAAAATAGCAAGAGACAAAATAGTATAGAAATGTTGTCATTTCAGGCTGCCTCATGAGATGGTCACCCCACTCCTTAAAGTCTAACTTACATTAACTGGCTGCTGGTTATGTTTTTTCTAACTGTGAATTTGAAGTTGAGAATGGCAAAATAGCAAATAGTTTCTAAAAGAGGAATAAATGTAATTAATGAGGCTAATGCTAATGCCTAGTCATAAACACTAATGGATTTTTGGAATACAATCTAAATCTATTTTCATAATAAAATAGAATTTTACAGAACATCATGAACTGATAATGTTTTAGCAACTATTTAAAAACTGTTAAAATACATACCTTTTATTTATGCATCCTATGTGTATCATCAGGGAGTGCTAACTTTATGAATTGAATGAAGAAATAAGCTGTTCCCATATGAAAAACAGAAGGACTTCCTGAACTTCACATACATAAGTAAACACAAAATTTTTTTACATAAGGTCATCTATTTGTTTATCGTTCTCTAAGTACAAACTTCATTGCATTCTCCTTCATATCCATCGTCTTTATCTTCTTTGTCTTCACCTTCTGCCTTTTCTACAAAGTATTCCTAGAAGAAAGTGTAACCCTACAAATGCTGACCTCCAAATCCCCCAGCCAGAAGTAAGGAATGATGGGAGTCACAGTCAGATTTGGAAGGCTTTTATAGACTGTTCTCTTCATGGCTTACTATCATTAAAAAGAGCAACATCTATGTAAAATGTATAAATAACAACCAAATTAATTGAATTAATTGAAAGCCAGGCTGCTGTAAGGTGATGAACTGGAAATTAGCTGCTTGTGAGTCCTAATCCTTCATCAGGCATGAAAGCCAAGTGGGCAACATTTTTAAAAACATTTATTATACCAACATAAAAACTTTTATAGGAAAATTTCAACTATGCCAAATTACTAGTTCTTAATTAACTACATCAACTAATATTCAAAGTATATAGTAACTATTTCATCACTGCTTTTGCAGCATTATAACAAAAGCAGTGGTGGGATTCAAATCTTTTTTACTACCGGTTCTGTGGGTGTGGTTTGGTGGTCATGGCATGGCTTGGTGGGCATGTCTTGGTGGGTGTGGCAGGGGAAGGATACTGCAAAATCCCATTTCCTCCCCACCCCACTAACCTGCTTTCCAGCTCCATTCTCCTGTGCAGGGCAACAAAAAAAGACCCAGCCGATCGGCTGGGACTTGGGAGGCAGAGAATAGATGGGGGCAGGGCCAGTCAGAGGTAGTATTTACTGGTTCTCTAAACTTCTCAAAATTTCCGCTACCAGTTCTCCAGAAGTGGTCAGAACCACACCTGAACAAAAGAAATGCACCAATTTTTTTTTTCAGTTTAAGAAAAGCTTGGTTACCTAATGGTTTGTCATACTTGCTATTAGATAACATAACCATGCCAGGGATATAAAGTTCAGTCTAATTCTGCACTCTAATAAATTTTATGCATACACAAATATACACACAGGCACGCAAACGCATTAGACACATACTGATGTATACTTACATATAATCTATTATACACATGTCTATATATATATATAGACATGTGTATAATATATATATATATATATATATATATATATATATATATATATATATGTAGGTCTGGGTGTATTCGGTCTTGTCCCGTGTAAGAATGAGAATACCTTGGCAACG